>CM070674.1:10433997-10683997 GCA_036346575.1 Dendrocalamus sinicus | reverse complement strand
GCCAAATCTATTACATTACGCCAATAAAATGGATAAAGTTGCGTATTTACTGCTAAGTTGAATTCTCTTTCAACAGATAAGCATACACTCTACCAGTATGTCCACTTTGCACCAATAACAGATGTACTTATGCTACCTGGTATCCTACGTTTGAAGGACTGGAGTAATCTAAGCTTTATATGATGAGCTTATGAGCAGAACAAGTTTGTTCTGAAGAGGTGACTCTGAATGTCAAATAAAATACAAGTTCAGAAACACAAGTCCACTATAGTCATATCCCGGAAGAGCCACTCAGATGCGAGGGCCATGGGGACACCACTCTGGCTTTAATGGAAAGTAAAACATATTGCTCCAGCAGCACAATAGCAAAGTGCACAACTTCTTTTTCCATATGGAAGCACACAACTTCATGTAACAAGCTCATCAGAAAAAGAAGCACAAGGCATCACTAGCTGAAAAGAGTTACAATCTTAGTTCACTGACTAGAACAATACGCCGACCCATAGTCACGAGCTGCGTATCAATTAAGAGTACTAGAACCTGGAAACCTTGTGCAAGTTGTGTAGCATAGTTCACAACGATTTCATCCAGATGAAGAGACACGGATAGATAAAGTAAGCACGCAGCAACTGAAAAAGAAGCATACTAATAGAGAGAGGGGGATAGATAAGAGATTAGTAGTGACTAGTGATTGGAATCGTACCCCAAGCGACAGTGCACTCCTCGCTGGTGACGCTGGCCTGGTTTGCCTGGCACTCGATGCCTGCAGCCAACGAACCAACCAAAACGGAACTCGCTCAAACTATAGTCGTAGATCGATAATCCAAACTCAAACCAAAACGGAACCGGAAGCGAAACTTACATAGATCCATGACGTGGTTGGCTGGTTGCGGCAGATGGCGCAGTTGTCGACGACGATATCTGCACGAGCGCGAGGGCAAGCCAAATCGAGAATCAGATGCGATCGACACGGCGCATCTGCGGTTAGACAGAGAATATTTGAAGGCGGGGGAGATTTTTTCGGCCGCCGCAGCTTCGCTTGTTGCTTCGCTAGGGTTAGTGCGGCTCGGCGCGTCGCTCGGATTGGGCCGGCCCGGTGATTCCGCGATGTATGGTGGTGGGCCACTGGGCCGTGGGCGTTTTCGGATAGTTACTGGATAATAATCCGGTTATCCGAGAAAATATTCGGATAATTCCGTATCCGTCGGATACTGTCTTTTCCGAATCCGAATCCGAAAAAAATATCCGAATCCGTATCCGTATCCGAGAAAATATCCGGATATCCGAAAAGATGCTCCGAATTCTATCCGAATTAAAACGGACGGACGGTCGGTCAGGAAATATCCGTTCCGTTTGCACCCCTAGCTACCACACCCAGCTGCTGTCATAACTCGCCCGGCATCCCGAAGCCGCCGCTTCACTAGCCGCCCCGCACGGTGCCGCCGCACACGCCGACCGCTTCGGCTTCTGCCCGCATGCGCATGCCGCCTGGCCGTCATGCGCCACTGGCCTGATGCCATTGTGCGCTGCCTCGCTGTCCCACAGCCGGCCTTGCCCTCGGCCGCACGCCGGCTCGTAGTCGCACCCGCGTCCGCACGCGCGTGCCGCCTTGGACTCTCCGCTTGCCGCCTGCATGCGGTCACCTCCTCTCAATCCCTACTCGGCCACCGCCCAGGGTAGCTACGCCCGAAACGCCGCGCCGCCGCTGCACTTGAACCAGCCTGCAGTTGCTCGGCCCTAGCGCCGGCCCCGACTGCTCGGAGCCGAACCGCTCATGCAGCGCCATGCATCGTCGTTTGCATGCGCCAGGAGCGAACTCGGTCGAGCGAGAGTGAGGGAGATCTTGTATAGTCGATTCGCCGATCGCCGTACCTTGGCAAGAAGCTTCCTCCTCGGATCGCGCACCCGTAGTACGCCGTCCTCGATCAACACTTGGCACACGACCTCGTCGAGTTGTCCCAAGCTAATGATGTTGCTGCATAGACGTGGGATGAAGTACACGTCCGACAGCAGAAAATGGTGTTCACCCCCTGCAGCAAACATGATCGTGCCGCGCCCAAGGATGTCCACCATTGATCCATCGCCGAACTTTACCTTGCCCGCGATGTCGTGGTTCAGCTCGGAAAAAGCCGCGCTGTTTCCCGTCATATGGTTCGACGCACCCGTGTCGAGGTACCACACGGCGTCGTCCTGGCAGTCGGTGTGGTTGTCGATGTCACCTAACTGCACCATCGCGTATTCTTGTTGAGGAAGAACCGTCCGCCGATGTGCACAGGTGCAGCATGCTCTGGGAGCCGCATGGGCTCCGGTGAAAGAGAGACCACCTGGGTCATCAAGAGGGACGGCTCGAGATCATCGTCCACCTTGGCCAGTAGTGCTGCGGCCGCCGCCTCGTCTCTCTTCTTCTTCTGGCACTCCCGGGCCCAATGCCCAGTTTTCCTGTAGTATTTGCACATATTTTTGTCGATGACCTTGCTGCCATCGTCCTTACGTGCGTCATGGGTATCACGCTCGGGCAGCTGTGCGCCGTGCTATGGCAAGACCGAGCCGTCGCTCATACCACTTCCGTTGGCGCCAGCACTGCCGACACGCGCATCCTCCTCGTCGCGCTTGCATAGGCGACGGATGAAATCCTCCTCCTTCGACGAAAGAAGCAGCCGAGAACTTCTGCGGCCACTGCTCGCGCGTCGAGCCACTGCTCCACGGACCGGAGACGGCCCGTGACCTCCTCGATGGACAACTCCTCGATGTTCAGCAGCATCTCGATTGAGATCGCGACCTGCATGAACCGATCAAGAACCACTGGAGAAACTTGCGAACAACTTCAGCTTCGTCGATCTCGTCGCCGAGAAGACGTAGATTGTTGGCGAGGCCCGCAATTCGCATCAAAAAATCATCAACGTTCTCGCCTTCCTTGAAAGCGATGTTGTTGAAATCGCGACGAAGCTTCTGCGTGTTCGCCACACGCACCCTCTCGACGCCCATCCGTATGCCTTTGACCACCTCCCACGCCTCCTGCACTGTCTCCTTGTTGCCGATCAAACTCAGCATCTCTGTCGGGACCGAGCGAGCGATCGCTGCTAGTGCCAGCCGATCCTTGTTGTACTCGACGTTGCCGGGTTCAATCGCGCCCCACAGGCCTTGCGCCTGCAAGTTGATGCGCATCATCACCACCCACTCCAGGTAGTTTGTCTTCGTCAGCATCGGGTACTGAACGGACGCCGCTGACTCCTTGACAATACGCTCGATGACGACTTCGCTGTCGCGGTGGCGCCCTCGGCGCAGCGGAGGCGACTGCGATACCCGTCGTCGGGGAGGGGGTGATGGCGAATGGGCACCACCGCCAACAGGAACCGATCGGACGGACATGATGGCTCTGATACCACTTGTAGTAGCCGAACCTCGATCTCGGATGGAAACGACGTCCGGCGCAGCAGCTTCACCCGAGACTTGATCTCGGCTTGAAAACGCCTGCTCGCAGTTGCTTCACGACGCTCTCCCCGGCCGCAAGCAAAATAGAGACTCTCTGCTTGTTTCTCGACTCCCAACACTCGCGCACGCGCAGCGTCATCACATCGAGTGCATGCGTCGCACGGAAAGCAGAGGGAAATGGAGACTCTGTGAACTAAAGACTCACAAACTCCTGCACGCGAGATAGATGGAGTTGTATTCTCCTGAATGGATCAACCCAGTTTTCTAATGATTCCTTTGAGTTATTTATACAAACAGATAAGCCTGGCAGTTCTCCCGCCGAAATGAAATCATCGCGTTGCCTGACTATCCCGGAAACAATGCGACATTTCGGCAAAGAACGCGTACGTACGTATGAACAGTAACTGTACAACGTAACAGTGACATGCACGTGCACAGGATTTATTCCATCAGAGGATAGGGTGCCTTTAGTGGAGGAGGTGGCCGCTGTCGAATCCAAGGAGCTCATATGAGAGCTCTAGATCTGGCTGGGGCGACACTGGTGATTGCTGATTGCTGAAGCGGAGAGGCACTAGGCCCAAAGAGAGAGTGGGTAGAGGTGAGAGAGAGAGGAGGCAGTGGTGCTGGCTGCACAAGTGTAGAGGCATCGGGGTTAGCTGCACGCAGGAGTGAGGAAGGAGTCAGGTGGGAAAAAGAAAGATAAGGAGGAGAGAAAAAAGAAAAGGGAGGAGATGAAAAAGGAGAAAAAATCTTGAAATTTTGGAATTTTAATGAGCAGATTAAAATTTTGAGGTCCGTTTGCCCTTCCCCTTCCTCCCATGTCGGCTTGTCGATCTAAGAGGTCAACGGTTAGCCACATCCCACCCTCTCCCAAGTTCCGTCTCGCTTGCATCATAGGTCACAATACCGTCGTGTCTTTTGTTTAAATGAATCCCCCATGGCTTGCCTCTTCCTGTCATCACCGCCTCCCTTCTCCAACTTCCTACCTAACACCAGTATGTTACTCGGACACTGCTTCGGCGAATCCAAGTGGCCGTTGAAGAGAGGAGATTAGGAGAGGCGTTGCAGCCGAGCAGATGAGAAGGGGGAGGATTGTTGGATTGTCTCAAACGCTAGATTAATTTTGTGAAGACTTTCGGTCTACCCTCTATTCTTCTGCCTTTTCCGTGGTGCCGCTCACAATGCATAATGAGGCTAGAGGGTAGGGATCTATTTATAGACTCCACTTCCAGGTAGTCCAAAGTGACCCCACCTATTTTCGGTATCTCGTGAGACTCCTGAACCATGTCACCAACCATGATCAGACAGGCCAGTTTAATGAGTCTAAAATATATTAGTCCCAATCACACATGTGTGAGTCATGTACCATGATCAGATTGTTTATAAGATCAATTTCAATCAGATCATGTGGGTCAATAGCCTGCAGAGCCGATCCTGCAAAACAAACCCTGCTCTTCCGCACTGTACTGTGCCCGGGTTAAACAAACGCATGCATATCAAATTCCAATAGACTTGATCTCAATAAATATGTCTACCATATTCCAGCACAGCCGTCCTCGGCACCTCGAGTATTAATTCCTCGAATTAAATTCCGCATCAAAATATTCCCTATCACTTGCATCAATAATTTGAATAATTCCACATTACGTAAAATAGACAATAACTATAATAAATATTGAAAGCCACATAAAATTCCCAACATCTCCCACTTGGCTGAAATATTTTAATCGATAAACTGAAGTCTGATGACTTAATCATGCTTAAAAAAATAATTCCTGACTAACTGATTTAGTCAGTAGATCTTCCTTCAATGTATTTACTTTACTTTCAAATAAGTGATAGGTTGTGATGCACTTTCCACGACCTTAAATGATGCATGATATTTCCTTAGTCATGCAATTTCCTTTGCTACTTCCGATGCAGCAAAGTATTCAGCTTTCATGGTAGAATGAGCAACTGTATCATGTTTCCTATTACAATTGGAAAGAACAACTCCTGCCAAAGTAAATAGAAAACTAGAAGCCATTTGCCAATCAGCATCAGAATAACCTTGCAGTTGAAGATTATGGCCATTAAAACATAATGAATAATTCATAAATTCCTTTGACATATGCAGTACATATTTGATTTGTTTCCAGTGCTCTTCCACATGTTTATTTTGATATCTGTTGTGGTCACAGACCAAACAGAGAGAGATGTGGTAGTGGAGAGTTAGGAGAGAGTGATCCCCTCTCTCCTAGCCTTCCCTTATATATATTCATATGGGCTATGCTTTTACAATTGTGCCCTTACATCGATACCTCCCTGTCAGGGGTATTTAAGCCATTACACATGTCCCATTTTGGGCCCTATAATCTTCTAACAGGCCTACTGGGTTTAGGTGGGGGCCACCCCTACAACAGGAGCCTCTCATGGTGAAGGGCTTCACAGGGCCGAAGTCATGTTGCCGAGTCCTTTGGCCCCCTCCGTTCCTGCGGCCTGTGAACTTCTCCGAATTTGCAGAGCCTTGGTGTGCAGCGGGTCCCGGGGTCTGAGGTCGTAGCCGAAGCCGATGCTCGGATTGGCAGCTGAGGTAGACGCGCGAGAGCTCCGTCCTGAGCTGGCGCCTAGTCGAAGTAGACGCGCGAGCGCTCAGTCCCCTACCCTTCGAACGGGTGGCAGCGGGGCTGGCATCTAGTCGAAGTAGACGCGCGAGCGCTCCGTCCGCTACCCTTCAAACGGGTGGCAGTGGAGCTGGCGCGTAGCCGAAGTAGACGCGCGAGCGCTCCGTCCCCTACTCTTCAAACGGGTGGCGCGCGCCGGCGCTGTCAGTAAACGCGCGCGCTCAGTCCCCTACCCTTGAGCGGGTGGCGCGGAGCCGCGCCTGGTCGGCAGACGCGCGCGCTCCGTCCCCTACCCTTGAACGGGTGGCGGCGGGCTGGCGCCTGTCGGCAGACGCGCGAGGGCTCCGTCCCCTACCCTTGAGCGGGTGGCGGCGGGCTGGCGCCTGGTCGGCGCAGACGCGCGAGGCTCCGTCCCTACCCTTCGAGCGGGTGGCGAGCGGGTGGCGCGTAGCCGGGCAGACGCGCGCGCTCCATCCCCTACCCTCGAGCGGGTGGCGGAGCTGGCGCCTGTCGAAGTAGACGCGCGCGCTCCGTCCCCTACCCTTGAGCGGGTGGTAGCGGAGCCGCGTGCAGAAGCCGGCAGCGCGGCGCTCCGTCCCCTACCCTCAACGGGTGGCGGAGCGACGCCGGTTGGAGAAGGTGCGCGCGCTCCGTCCGTACCCTTAGAACGAGTGGCGGCGGGCTGGCACCCGGCAATGACGCGCGGCGCTCGCCCCTACCCTCCGAGCGGGTGGCGGCGAGCCGGCGCCTGTCGAATGAGAGCGCGCGCTCGTCCCCTACCTTCGAGCGGGTGGCGGCGAGCCGGCGCGTGGCCGTAGATGCGCGGCGCTCCATCCCCTACCCTTGAGCGGGTGGCGGCGGGCCGACGCTGGTCGGAGTAAGCGCGCGCTCCGTCCCCTACCCTTGAGCGGGTGGCGGCGAGCTTGCGCCAGCCAAAGTAGACGCGCGGCGCTCAGTCCCTACCCTCCGAGCGGGTGGCGGCGAGCCGCGCCTGTCGGGCGACGCGCGATCATCGAGGCCCCGAGCCGCCGTGGTAGAGGCTCAACGGTGTAGTCTGAATTGAAACTTCGCACAGCGGACACCGCTGCGCCTGCGGTGATTGCAACCTCACGATCCGGGAATGCGCTGTAATGGTTCCTGGAATCGCACCGGCCCCTGGCTTGCCAGGGCTAGGTTGCCATACCGTGCGACTCACCCTGGCGCGTGTGGGGCACGTGGCGGCTTGTAACTGGTGCGCGGTGGGATGTGAGCGGTTGCGTGATCGCGGCTGCTCACCTCTTCCCTAGGGAGGGGGGACACGAGGCGGGCTAGGAGTGGCGCGTCATGCGGCGTGTAGCCATATTCCGCCGCCCCGTCACTGCCGGCTGTCCTGCTATGCTTCAAAGCTGTTACGATCCCACGGTCTGGTAGTGCGCTTTTAATGGCGGCTGGAATCGTGCCGACGCCTGGCCTGTCGGGGGGCAGGCTATCACGTCATGCAGCCTGCCTTCCCATGGGCGGGGCACGCAGCGGAACGTATTCCTGCCACGGGCTTGGACCCTCGGCCAAGGCTATGACCCGTTGTCTGGCCTTTGCGTGAAGGGGCCATCTTCCGGGTGCGGTCCTGGCCCGAGCACCGGGAGCTACCCTACTGCGTGCGAAGGTCGGGCCAAAGACCGGGGGTATTCCTGCTGGGGCGGAGGCTCCGTCTTAGAGACGCGTGCTGGGTCGTGTGCCCCAGTTATCTTGCGCGGGGGTTGCCACGCGGCGGGAGGCCACTGGAGCGTCGTGCACTGACGGTCCTCACTGCTGTGTCCGCGTCTGGCGCGTACCGTCACGACGCTTCATCCTTGGTTATGGGGAATTGTGCGGGACGGGCCTCTGTATGACTGCGGTCGCGTCCGGCACGCGGACCGTCGCGATGCTTCGGCTGCCGCCTTCGGGGTGAGGTGGCTTGAAATAGCCCCCATAACCGCGCCCCCGCAGTTCGACGCCCCTTTCTCGCTTGCGCCGCCTTCTACACTCCCGTGGTATTCTCACCGCTGTATTCTTCCTTCTGTGAGAAGCGATAGCATCCGGTGACAAGTGTGGCCAGGCGGTTGGTGCTTGCGGCATTCGCCGGCGGTCTTCACCGCTAGAGGTGAAATACTCGCTCGGCGAACGCGACCCGGCGGCGGCGGACAAGTGGTGGCTGGCGGCGGAGAAGGGAGGCTCATTTTCCGGCGAGTTGGGCCCCTCGCTCGTGACCGAGAAGACAATCCAAGCGCTGTTGCGTGCGGGGAGGTTGTCCGAGCGCCAGGCGGTACGATTGCCCACCGCCGATGAGACGGAACCGCGCCCCGAGGAGTCGGAGGCGCTTATGTCTGCGGCCGGAGCTCCACCGGACGTCGAGGGGATTCACCGTGGCGACGAGCATCGGGAGCTTGTGGGACTCCGATGCATATGCCGATGCCCCTGCGGCGCGCGCCCCCTCTGCCTCTCAGGCCACGCCGTCCGTTGTGTAGGAACGGTCAATGCCGACCCCGAACGCGGAGGCTTCTGTTCCTTGCGGGGCCACGCCCTCCGCGGGGACTTGTGCCACCGTTACCCCGCCTGGGGCTAGGGGGCGGGCCCCCGAAGCCCTCCTTCCGCTACTGAAGGTAAGGTGGCTTAGTTTGCCCTGGTGTATTCTTCGTTGTGCCTTGCGGTGCTCACCTGCATCCCTGCCTGCAGCGTCGCTTATTCCGGAGGAGGAGCCCTTGGTGGAACATGGGGTCCTCGTGCCGGCGGGGCGATCACCGTGCGCCCGAGCCCAGCGGACTTCGTGCCTCCGCCGGAGACGCTGAGGGCGTGGCGCGGGATCGTGGATGACGCAGCTGCCAGCGTCGACCAGCCAGCGCTGCAGACCTACGGGGTGGGGCGTCTCGGGGACGCCTTAGAGGTGTCGGGGGTGAGGGTAAGCACTTTATATAACAATGCCTGGCCATGCTGAGGTTGCTAAGCCTTTCTGTTCTGCAGACACTTGTGCTGGGGCAGGCCTTACAAGCGGCCTATGTTCGTGCCCAAAGGGCGCTTGAGGATAGGCTGCGGGTTGCCGAGGAGGAGCTACGCGAAGCCTCGGGGGCCCGCTCTGCCCAGGATGCCCGCATCCGCGAGCTGGAAGCGGAGTGTGCTGAGGTGAAGGTGCACGCTGAGGGACTTGCCGTGTTGGCGCGGGAGTCGGCCGTGGAGGTGGCGCAGCAGGGGTTTGCGGCGGAGCGGGATGACCTTCTGCAACAGGTCGCCTCGCTAGAGAAGGAAAAAGGCGAGCTTGCCTTAACTCTAGCGGAGCGTGACCGGGCGCTGGGCGAGGCTTCGGTAATTGCATGGGATGCCATGCAAGCGCTAGAGAGCCATCTCCAAGGTCTTGTGGCTAAAGTGCTGGACCGCGCCTTTGGCCCGGAGGAGCTGTCTCGGACCCTTCGCTGGATCGGAGATGCCACCAACATTGCGCGCGGCGCTGCGACGACCTTCGGCAACCACTGTGCTTACACAGCGTCATGCATGGTGTGCGCGCTCCTACGGCACCGTGGCTGCACGCAAGTCGCCGGCCGAGGACCCCACCGAGATGCCAGTGGGCCGGAGCAATGTCGGTGCCGTCGCGCCGTTCGTCGCGCGTCAAGTACTTCCACGCGCGGTGCGGGATTACGTCGGGAGGCGCTGCGTGGTCGAGCCGGAAGTCACTTTACGGGAGGAGTCTCGCCAATTTCGGGCGAGGTCCGCGGCGCGATGAGGGTGGCGCTGAGGCCTCCGAAGGTGCCGGAAACTCGCAGGTGTGACGCCGAAGTGGCCAGGTGTAGGCGTGTGTTGCAATGTCCCCCGCTTTTCTTGTGAATGAAGTACGCGCTTGCTTTACAAATTCTGACTTTCACCTGTGTCCCGGGCAGCTTCCTTGCTGGGGCCGACTACTTGCGTCCGACCTTGCGACCCAGCGGCGCCTTCGACGCTGGCGAAGGGCCAAGGAGTCGTTGAACTTTTGGGCGGGCCGATCTTCTTCTGGCGAAGCCCCGGCCTTAGCGCGTGCTAAGGACGAGCCTGCCGAATAGTTGCTTAGAGCGGCAGAGATGTTGGCGGGCCTCTGTACTTGTAAGATTTTTCCGATATATAGACCTCCTGGCGATTAGGATATGCGCTGCATGTTGTGCTTCGGGTGGTCATGTTGTGCGGGGACGAGATCCCCACGTTCAAAGTGCGCTGTTGGTGTAGTCGTGCGAGCGCTGTTTCCTGCCCGTCGAACGGGTGGCCGCGGACAGTGCGCTCGCGGGGCTTGCGTGTTGATTACTTCGTAGGGTTAGTGCGTGCGGAGGCAGCCGTTGATGCTACGATCTGTTTAAAGTCCGTAGACTGGCGCGTGCAGAGGGCGGACCTCCGCACTACGACGTGTTTAAAGTCCGTAGACTGGTGCGTGCGGAGGCACGCTCCGTCCCCCTACCTTCCAAAGTGGGGGTAGCCTCTGGTGTACCTCGTAGTCCGCGTGCGCGCCCTCGCTGGAGCCAGCCTGTGGCGCGCTACGCCGCTACTTCTTGAAACTCTCGAAATTGGGTTTCCATAACGCGCCTTGCGTACATCTCCCGTGGTGCGCGATGACGAGCCTCGACGGTTTGAGGGGGTGGGTGATTTGTCAGTCGCGCAAGGTTCGCGCCTCGTTTGCGTTTTGCTGAGCGCGCCGGGACAGCATCCGTATCTTACTTATACTCCGGGGAGTATGCGCAAGGACAACGTCCATGGCATGCGCGTGATTCGCGTCTTGTTTATACTCCGTAGAGTGCACCGGGAGAACATCTGCGTCTTATTTATACTCCGGAGAGTATGCGCAAGGATGAAGTCTGTGGCATGCGCGGAATCCGCGTCTTGTTTATACTCCGTAGAGTGCGCAGGGAGAACATCCGCGTCTTATTTATACTCCGGAGAGTATGCGCAAGGACGATGTCCGTGGCATGCGCGGAATCCGCGTCTTGTTTATACTCCATAGAGTACGCAGGGAGAACATCCGCGTCTTATTTATACTCCGTAGAGTGTGTGCAGAGGCGTCCCCCACACGCCTTTGTTTATACTCATGCCCGTGTCTTCGACGGAGAGTGCACACGCGAACGTGCGTCTTCGTTTATACTCATACCCATGTCTTTGACGGAGAGTGCACACGCGCACGTGCGTCTTTGGTTTATACTCATACCCGTGTCTTGGACGGAGAGTGCACACGCGAATGTGCGTCTTTGGTTTATTCTCATACCCGCATCTTCGACGGAGAGTGCACACGCGAACGTGTGTCTTCGTTTATACTCATACCCGTGTCTTTGACGGAGAGTGCACACGCGCACGTGCGTCTTTGGTTTATACTCATACCCGTGTCTTTGATGGAGAGTGCACATGCGAACGTGCATCTTTGGTTTATACTCATACCCGCGTCTTTGACGGAGAGTGCACACGCGAACGTGCGTCTTTGGTTTATACTCATTCCCGTGTCTTTGACGGAGAGTGCACACGCGAACGTGTGCCTTTGGTTTATACTCATACCCGTACCCCTGGCAACGGAGAGTGCACACGCGTACGTGTGTCTTTGGTTTATACTCATACCGTACCCACAGCTCACGGAGAGTGCACTGTGAACGTCGTCTTTGGTTTATACTCATACCGTACCACTCGCTACGGAGAGTGCACTGCGAGCGTCGTCTTTGGTTTATACTCATACCCGTACCCGCTACGGAGAGTGCACACGTGAACGTCGCGTCTTTGGTTTATACTCATACCCGTACCCACAGCTCACGGAGAGTGCACTGCGAACGTCGTCTTTGGGTTATACTCATACCGTGCCCACAGCTACGGAGAGTGCACCTGTGAGCGTCGTCTTTGGTTTATACTCATACCCGTACCCACGCTCGGAGTGCACACGCGAGCGTCGTCTTTGGTTTATACTCATACCCGTACCCCTGGCTCCGGAGAGTGCACACGCGAACGTGCGTCTTTGGTTTATACTCATACCCGTACCCCTGGCTACGGAGAGTGCACACGCGAACGTGCGTCTTTGGTTTATACTCATACCCGCACCCCTGGCTACGGAGAGTGCACACGCGAACATGCGTCTTTGGTTTATGCTCCGAGAGCCCGCGCGTAGGTGAGGCCTCCGCGCGCTCTCGCCGTGTATTTGTGCACAATGACAAGAGGTTGGCGACAAACGGAACTCTATTACATTCCCGTTTGAATGGGTGAGCGATTACAATGGGCGGGGGTACTAACCACTTGTCTTTGGCGCGTCGAGCCTCTAGTAGTTGCACTATCTGTAGGGCTTGCCGAGCCATCCGCAGATGACACCGTGGGTCCCCGCGCTGCGATGCCGATTCTAAGTGTGTCATTGAGTGTCGCGACGGGGATATCTGGTGCCATACTCGATGCGCTGAGCCATATCCTGGTCGCCACGAACGGTAATGATGGCCCGCGGCCCCGGGAGCTTCATGCATAAATAGCCGTGATGTGGCACCGCTCCGAAGGAGTTGAGGATTGGGCGCCCCAGTATGGTATTGTAGGGGTATAGGAGATCGACGACATCGAATGTGGCATCTTCGACCCTTTCATTGTCGTCTGGCGAAGGAGACTGAAGGCATATTTGGCCGGCGCCGTGGGGTTGTCCTCGAAGCCTTGCGCGAATTCCCGATGGGCGAGGCGACCGGGGATCCCATCGATGAAGGCTGCCGTGAACAGGATGTTCACGGAGCTACCGCCGTCAACTAGGGCATGTCCCATGTCGCATCCCGCTATAACGACCCGGACGACCAGGGGGTCTGGTGAGAAGTTCGGCGCCAGGCATCGGCGAGTGTGAACGTGACCTCGTGTTGTGCCCGTCCGCGGTGTCTGCGTTACGCGCGCTCTCGTGGTGTAGCCTCGGGCGTAGGCCTTCGGCGGCGTCTGAGGCGAACTCAGCGAGGAGCCTCACGAGATGACATTGATAACCACGTGGTGGGCTACCTCCGAGCTGCACTGCGGAGGCCCTCCCGAGGCTGCTGCACATGGGCCTGAATTCGCAGCGGACCCTCATGGGGCTGCGTCCCTTGCGCCTGGATGTGCATGGGGGCTTCGTATGGGTGCTGGACGTGGGCCACCATAGGCGGGCGTGCCTCCGGGTTCCTATCCCTAGCGACGCTTTGGCGGAGCGCCGCTATGGAGGTGCACGCACGCGTGTCGTGGGTGCCTCGACCGTGGACTTCGCACCACAGCCCATGGAGCTGGTCATCGTAATCTCCACGGCCTTTATCCTCGCGACCCCGGCCACGGCGCGTCCCGGCCTCGGCGCCCGACCGCCACGACCAGCGAGCGTTTTCTTGAGCGCCGATCTCGAAGACATACCGCCTCGCCGCGACCTGGCGGCGTGCTTGGGCCTATTGGGCGGCTCCTTATGCGGGCGTCCTTGCGCTCGGACGCGTCCTTGGACGACTCCTGCTTGCGTTTTCCCTTCGAAGAACCGTCCTTTGGCGGATCTTCGGTTTGCGTCGAGCCACCGACCTGGTTGGTGTCGGAGTCGTCACCTTGTCTTCGCCGTGCGTCCTCTTCCGCCCTGGCGTATTCCTCCATTTTGTCGAAGAGTTTCGTCCACTTGTCTTGATTGGCTTCCGTGCGTTGTACTCGCCCGCCGGGCGGCGAAGGCCCTGTATGGCTGCATTGACAACGGTGGTTTCGTTAACGTCTTTGACTTGACAGCGTATCTTCGCGAAGCGTTTGAAGTAGTCCCGGAGCTTCTCCGAGGGTTTCTGCTTCACGGCGAAGAGCTAGTCCGCGTCGACCCGCTTAACATAGTTTCGTTGAAAGTTGTTGTGAAGGCGGTCGCAGATCTGCTCCTACGCGTAGATGGAGTTTGGCTCTATGGTAAAAAACCAGGAAAGCGCCACTCCTTGCAGCGCGAGGGGGAGCCCCTTCGCCTTTGTGGTGTCGTCTCCACCCGCGGCCTCGATTGCGGTTTGTACACGCGTACGAACTCACGGGGGTCCGTATCGCCTTTATAAGGCTCCATGACACTGGGGAATTTGAAGTCTTCGGGCCACGCCGCCTGCTGTAGTCCTGCCGAAATCGGGGACTCTGGATCGACGCGTCGCAGCGGCACGCGGCTGGATGTGGGGGCGTCGCGGCTGTCTGCCCTTTCCGGCGCGGGCTCTGGCGCGACCACTGGCGTGGCTTGCTGGCTCCGAGCCTCTTGCATGTCTCGAACAGCCCCGCGAAGATCCCTAGCTCCGCGCGAAACGCGTTGAGGGCCGCCGCAGGGGCGCTTTCCACCGCCGTGCGGGCGGGGCCGCCGCGCCCGACGGGCGGGTCGGCGCGCGTACGATCGCCTCGCGAGCTCCCGAGCTGCCGTCGCTCCGTTGTGGCTATCTCCAACCGCCCGTCCGCGCTCACGCGGCGTTGCGGCGAGTGGCGGGGTTGGTCGCCATCGCGTCGGCGGGGTTGGTCGTTGTAGCGGCGGTGGCGGGGTTGGTCGTTGTAGCGGTGGTGGCGGGGTTGGTAAATCGCGGCCGCGGTGGCGGGTTGGCTGTCGTAGCGCCGATGCGGGTCGGTCGTCACAGCGCCCGATGGCGGGGTCGATCGTCGCGATCGGCGTCGGCGTCGCGACCACCGCGCCGCGCCGTCACCGCGCCGCGATGGCCGATGCCGAAGCCCTAGTACCCGCGCGCGCTCGACCAGCCGCCTTCTTTCCCTTCGCCGTCGGCGAAGCTTTTCGGTGCCATCCTTCTTGGATTTCAGGCTTGCTCCTGTCCTCCCCATGGACGGCGCCAACTGTTGTGGTTACAGACCAAACAGAGAGAGATGTGGTAGTGGAGAGTTGGGAGAGAGTGATCCCCTCTCTCCTAGCCTTCCCTTATATATATATATTCATATGGGCTATGCTTTTACAATTGTGCCCTTACATCGATACCTCCCTGTTAGGGGTATTTAAGCCATTACACATGTCCCATTTTGGGCCCTATAATCTTCTAACATGCCTACTGGGTTTAGGTGGGGGCCACCCCTACAACAATATCCACTAAGGATTCCAACGGCATGGCTAAGATCAGATAGTGTGAATAACATAGTATACATAAGACATTCCAAAGCTGAAGAATAAGAAATTCCATTCATTCTAGCTTTTTACTCAGGAGTATTTGGGTATAATTCCTCACTGAGTACAGTTTCCTTTTTCCTCAAAAGTATTCAGACATAATACCTTACTAAGTATAATTCCCTTCACAATAGGTGTTTTAACAGGTTTGCTATCTTCCACAGAGAATCGTTTTAAAACACTTCTAAGGTAAGCCTTTTGGGATAACTCAAGAATCCTTTTATTCCGATCTCTATGTATTTCCATTACCAAAACATAGAAAGCTTCTCCCATATCTTTCATATCAAATTTAGAAGATAAACAAGTTTTCACTTCCATCAATGTATTTTTGTCATTAGAAGCAATTAGGATATCATCAACATATCAAGACAGTAAGACAAAACATTTACCCATAACTTTTGTATATATACAATGATCACCTTCCGTCATGGAAAACCCATATGACGTGATAGCATTATCAAATAGAATGTACCACTGACGTGTAGCTTGTTTAAGACCATAAATTAATCTATTCAATTTGCAAACCTGATTTTCATTTCCTTTTTCTCCAAAACCTTCCGGTTGTTTTATATAAATTTCCTCCTCCAAAAGACCATTAAGAAAGGCAATTTCAACATCCATTTGGTAGAGTTCAAGATCACAATAAGCCGTCAAAGCACTAATAATATAAATTACAGTAATTTTAGCAACAGGAGAAAAAAGTTTCCACAAAATCAATACCTTCCCTTTGTGTAAAGTTTCCACAAAGTCAATACATTTCCTTTGTGTAAAGATTTTAACAACAAGTTTAGTTTTATAATTTTCCACTAAACCCGCTGCATTCAATTTTCTTAAAAAAATATTTACAACCTATGGGCTTACAGTTGTTTGGTAGATCAACGAGTTCCCAAACTATACTCCTCTTCATCGAGTTTAATTCTCCCCGCACTGTTTCCACCCATAGTTTTAGTTTTTCCTCTAAACCCGAAATTTTAGAGTGAACTTCTCCTAAGAACAAATAATAATCATTTAGATATTGAGGTGTAGTTAAATTCCTCCCACTTTTTCTAACTATGTTAGTGTTGGAAGTTTGATTTGTATTTCCTTCAGGAGTAGAATCTCCTTCAGTGTGAGAATTAATACCAGATGTATCCATCTGTGTTTTTGTGGAGTTGCCAACAATTCCACCCTTGCCTAGTTAGCACGGCGAGGTGTGTTTAGATATAAAAGAATTATATTCCTGCTTTCCACTAGTTTATCCTTTTTTGTATCATAAAACTTGTACTCTTTAAATTTCAAAGAATAACTAATAACAAATTCTTGGCGTGATTTTAGGCTACAATTTTTCTTCCAGTTCACAACTCATTAGGGGTGACTATTACAGCCTTAGATGGTGAATGATTTAACAAATCAACATCTGTATGTAAAGCTCCCCCCCCCAAAAAGATAAAGGAAGATCTGAATAAGCCATCATAGACCTGATCATATCCATTAGTGTTCTATTCCTCCTTTCAGCTATGGAGTGTAAGGTATGGTATAATGATGAATAATTCCATGCTCTTTACAAAAATCATTTAATATTCTTGAAGTGTATTCTCCACCATGATCAGTTCTCAAAACTTTGATCTTTCCATTTAATTGATTTTCCACTTCAGTTTTAAATGTCTTGAACATATCAAAACCTTCTGACTTTTGTTTAAGAAGATACACATATCTAAATATAGAATAATCATCAATAAATGTGATAAAATAAATCTTTTGACCTCTAGTGGTAGTAAACATTTCACCACAAATATCAAAATAAATAATGGCTAGAGACTCATTAGATCTTTCCGCCTTTTGGCTCATCTTACTCATTACACAAGCCTCACAAATACCAAAATCCTCCCACTTAAAGTGCAGAATTCTAGAATTAATAAGCCTCTTAATTCTGTTTTTAGATATGTGATCAAGTCGTAAATGCCATAAATATGACTCTAAGCATGTGTTCCCATCAATTGAATTCCTCACTATGGAGTTATTTTCACCAACTAAGCAATCAATATTGTCATCATTTGATAATTCATCAAGAAAATAAAGACCATCAAGACGAGTTCCAGTATGCACTAATTTCCCATTAATTAATATTTTAACTCTTCCTTTTCCAAATAGTATGTCATAACCAATAGATTCTAACTGAGCAACAGATATTAAATTCCTTCTCATGCTAAGTGAATATATAGTGTCCTGTAACAATAATTTTTCCTCCATTGGGGAGTTTTAGGATATAATTTCCAATTCCATGTACATCAGCTTTAACATTAGTGCCTAAGAAGATATATCTATTTTCGCTTGGAATTGTTTGCATAGAAGTGAAATATCTATTATCTCTAGTAATATGAGAAGTAGCACCAGAATCGACAATCTAACTAATTGGAAAAGTAGTAGTAAGTAAAGATTCAGTGCATACAAAAATATTAGACAAACGTTCGGCGAAGAATTGCCTTTACGCTCAGCTGATTGATTGTTTTGATTCCTTTGCTCATTCTACTTCTTCTTTTTCCTGCAGTCAGCCCGGAAATACCCATACTGACCACAGTTGAAACACTTGAAATTCTTGTACTTTTCATTAATCTGAAAAGAGTTATAATTTCCACGATTATCCTAATCGCGTTTCTTGTTAAGCTTTTCTCTCAAATCACTATTAAAATTCCTCTTTTACCAATTCCTTTTATTATTGCCTTTTTCCTGTCTAAGGTATAACTCAGAAGTATTTCTTTACTTCAGAAAAAGGATAGCCAACATTTTTTTTAATTCCTCCGTAAAACACAGAGTTTATTGAGATGCTCATTAACTGAAATGCTATCAGACATCTTGGTAGAGAGAAAACGATTAACATGATTAAGTACTTTAATAAGAGACACTTCTCCAAAATCATGTTCCAGACTACGCATTATTTTCACGCATTCTGTTCACCCTTAATACAAGGTTAAGCAAGGTCTAAATAGTTTAGAAAAATATAGCTCAAATAAATATTACCTGAACCTGTAGAGTTTAGTAAAAATAAAATACTGCTGTTCTCTTTCCGCGCATGCCAAAGAAAAAAAACTCCTCATTCTGTGCGCCTATGAAAATCTTTCCGCACGGGATGAGGCTGAATTATTCTCCTCGATCCACGCGTCAAGCGTGCATGTATTTTGTCATGTCTTGAGGCCTCTGAAGGATGTCTTCGAATGCTGATGCTTTTGTTTTTTTTTTTTGAACGCGAATCGAGATCTGACAGAAGTGAAACTTCATGGCATGGCGTATAAAGGATGTTGGTGCTGATTTCTTCAGGAGACGCCCGTGTTGACTAAACAAGCTTCACATCCCTCTTCACATCCGCATGCACATTGCTCTTCGCTTCCTTTGCTTCCTGGCTTTCTTCCGCATGGACGACAACAGAATCGATGCAGCCAGATTATTACGCAGAAGTCCAAACAGAGACGGAGACGGAGACGGAGAAATCTCTGCCCAAGGAAACTGAAGACGTGAAGAGGAGAGGCGACGTCAGAGAAAAAGGAAAAAACTTTCCGCGCGGACTGCCGTCTTCGAGATTTCAGGCTCGCCGCGTGGGTTTCTTCACGCCGCATCTTGACATCACGCGATTTCCGGCGCAAGACTAGGACGTAGATGACCGGCGTGACCGAGGACCGCCATGACTCGGCGTGCGAGACGCCGTGTGACTAGAGATGGTAACGGATACAAATCTGCTGTGTTTTGCTATCTTAAATCCGTGCCCATAAAAGTTGGACGTGCCCGCTAAAAACCCATGCCCGTGACAGGTCTAGATTTTTGCCCAAATCCATGCCCACTCGGGTAACGGGTACCCACGGGTCGCCTGTGGGTACCAAAAGCTGTGCAGATTGTAGACAGTGTAGTGCTTAGCAACTAGAATATGTATATGCTGTTGTGCATAGTAAGTCAACAATAAGTTCAATTTATATGCTACTATGCATGAAACAAGCAACAATAAATCCACAATGCATAGTGGAGTGGCCGAGTGGGTGAGGGTCTGAGAGCTAGCGTTACTGCATATGCGGCGTGAAGGGCTCCTGCGGCCTGCCTGGGAGGCTAATGGGCTAAATGGCTAATAGGCTAAATGGCTAATGGGCTGGGCTGGTTTGCCTAGGAGGCTGGAAGCCTGGGTTTATAACTCCTATGGATTGAGTTTATATTACCCATGGGTTTACGGGTTTGGGTACTATAGGAACATACCCGAACCCGGCAGATCCGATGGGTTGGGCTTTTGCCCATCAAGAGACCCATGGGTTAGGAAACTGCCTCAGACTCATGCCCTAATAGAGTAAAAACCCACTGGGTTTCGGGTATCCATTGCCATCTCTACGTGTGACTCCTGCTAGGAGCCGCCAATCTGGCTCTAATGCCAATGTTAGGTTATCTCAAACCCTAGATTAATTTTGTGGAGACTTTCAGTGTACCCTCTATTCTTCTGCCTTTTCTGTGGTGCCGCTCACAATGCATAATGAGACTAGAGGGTAGAGACCTATTTATAGACTCCATTTTCTAGGTGTTCCAAAGTGACCCCACCTGTTTCCGGTATTCCGTGAGACTCCTGAACCATGTCACCAACCACGATCAGACACGCCAGTTTAATGAGTCTAAAATATATTAGTCCCAAGCACACATGTGTGAGTCATGTGCTATGATCAGATTGTTTATGAGATCAATTCTAATCTGATCATGTGGGTCAACAGCCTGCAGAGTCGAACCTGCAAAACAAACCCAGCTCTTCCGTACTGTGCTGTGCATGGGTTAAACAAACACATGCATATCAAATTCCAGTAGACTTGATCTCAATAAATATGTCTACCATATTCTAGCACAGCCGTCCTCGGCACCTCGAGTATTAATTCCTCGAATTAAATTCCGCATCAAAATATTTCCTATCACTTGCATCAATAATTTGAATAATTCCACATCAGTAAAATAGGCAATAACTATAATAAATATTGAAAGTCACATAAAATTCCCAATAAGGGTGAGAGGAAGCCATGAAGATTGGAACTGGAGGGAGGTGGATAGGGAGAGTTTCCATGGGAGGAAGCGGATCTGCAGCCAAGCAGATCTTGAAGAAGGTTGTTACTATTTTTCAATTTCTGGTGGCTACTCCTAGGGAAGAAAGAGAGCTTCATCAAGAAGAAAGAGAGAAGAGAGGGAAGGAGGTGGCCACTGCTGCAGCCATTAGCTCTTTTGTTGTTTATTCTTCGTTTTCTTCTTTTGAGGATAGAAGTAGTTTTAGACAACCGGATGCAATGGGATTTTGCATGGTACTAACTAATAATATCTGAAAATTGATGGCAGAGACGGTTTCACAACCCAAAAGCGACAATAATTTTAGTATGTTTTAGTGTTTTAGAACATGTAATATGATTCTATTTTTTTAGTTGACGCATGGGCTAGTGTAACAATTAACAGAATAACAGGAGTATGGGACCGGTACAAAACTTCATCGAAACCATCGATTACATCACAGCTCTTTTGCAAAGAGTAGCAAAATGCAGACAAACAGATACGAAAAAAGAAACCAATAATTTCATTTGAAGGAATACCTTAACCAGCGAGGAAACCCTGGAGAAGGCCCACAACAACTTTCCCTGCTGCTCTCCACTCTTAAATACACCATCCTAGACATACCATAGCTTCTTGCATATATTCTCATGTTCCCTATTCTCTCCTTACCTTACTAAAAACATCTACACTGCAAGCGTTCAACACTTCAAGTTAACCATGGCCAGAAGCTTTGCAAGCCTACTCCAATCCTCTCTTGTTGTCATAACCCTCCTCTTTATGGTACCTTGGATTGCCCACATGTATTCTTGCATCAGGACTGAAACAACCCAAAATTTTGTAAAAATTTTGAATTTATTTGAAATTTTCTTGAATTTGAATTTTTGCCAAATTTGGAAACCTTTCTCGATTTTATGCTTTCCCTTTCTAGAAAATTGCTTTCACCTAGCCTTGGCACCATCGCCCTTGTTCTCCCTACTGCGCGGTCATCTGCCATTCGCACATCGCCAGCTCGCCCGTGTCACTCAATGCTGCAAAGTCATCAACCCTCGCAAAGCAGCTGTGCCACCTCACCGAGTTTCCATAATGCACCTTAACACCATGCCAAACCACACACCATTCCTCTCTGCCTCCACCGACCTCACCGCTACTAGCTCTGCCACTAGCCACATGACACCTGCGCCACACCTTAAATTCACCTCTCCAGCTCGTGCGTTCAGGCTAGTGAGGAGCCCTAGTTCTCCTACCACCAGCACCATCGCTACACCGCCAAAAATGCCTTGACTGCCAGTGCCACCATCCACGCACCGGCTTTCCTGTCACCCTACCCCAATCGCCACTATCTTTAATGGGCTATAAAGCCAAGCCGTGTGGCTTCCTGACCTTCATCCACGCCAAATTCCAAACCTCAAAACACTTCCCTCACCTCTCTAGCCAAGAATCGCCCTCACCATTAAGCTCTTGCTAGTAAGCTCCGAAACTCAATCCTCCTGGTAGCCTCCATTCCAATCCAATTAAACGTGCCCATAGCATCACCCTAGCACCACGATGATATCCCTAGCCTCCCCAAAGCCCTTCACCATCCCTAGCCTGCCGGTACCATGCGCCACTGCATGGCCATGCATGACCATCGGTGCCAGCACTGTACAAGCCGAATGAAGCTAAGCCATCATTACCACTAGACTCCCTTAACGTCATAGATGCTCGAACCACCCTTAGCCCAGTCGAAACCCTACTGTAGCGCCACCATGCCATGGTCTTGCTCTGGCCATATACCACCGCCGCTAGCCATCTCAACCCTTCTCTGACCGTCCACATACTCAAAATAGGTTGCCCGGGTCCCACTAGCCCTCACCACACCACTACTCGCCGCTGATCACCATTGCCTAATAGACATCATCACCACTTGCTTCTGCTCGGGTAGCCATAGGTGTGAGCTCAAGCCGAGCAGGCCTCACACCTAGTAGGCCATGTAGTTGGGCTGGCTAAGTCGACCCAAAACCTATCGTAGCCTAGTAAGCCAAATGGGCCAAGCCTTACTATGCAAATCTAATACTATTCATATTCCAAACCCATTATTGTGCATACCAATAAAAGCTATGCAACCCATGACAATTCACCCAACCCGACCCATTAGGAATAGTGTCAAACCGATAGTATTCATCTAATCTGTTACTATTCACTAAGACCCGTTAAGTCCATTTATATTCATTTCGATTGTTTCAATCCCAACTAACTCATTTTCAATTCCGTTTGACTCAACCAAGCATAGTTTAAACCCTGTCCACCCAAACCCATCTTCTTTTATATAATTTTTGGATATTTTATTGCATTTTATTTTTAGCTTGCATTCTACAAATCAAAAACTTATTGGATTCGTTCTTTTGTGCTAGCATCTAGATTCAACTAGTTTGCCAACAGAGAAGATACTAAAACAATTAAGGTGGATGGTGTTGAACCAGAAGCCTACAAAGAAGGAATAAAAAACCCAGAAGGCAAGCCACATCTCTTCGATCATGTTGAAACCATATTACCTAAATAATATTTATTTTCATTCATGTTATTTATGCACTTTTATTTACATAAAGCAATAGTTTGGAATGACATGAGATTTAGTTAAATCCTACTTCCTAAAGGACATGTTTTAATTTTGTAAGCCATATTCACCTTGATAAAATCAATTATTAATTACTATATAATTAGTTATTAATTGGGAATCAAATGATTTATTTAAACTACTAAGAATATTTTGGCTTCGTGCCATTAGATTTTAAAATGGTACTAGGATTGAGGCTATTTGGTGGGAAGCCACTAGATAGTTGGAGCCAATGACCTCAATCTTAGGGTGGAGGCTTTAGATTGATTCAGTGGTACTATGCTAAGGTGCACAAGGACTAGACCGTTATGCTAAGTAAAGGACACAAAACTTACTCAACCACAAGTTTGACTTATCAACTTGGTCTAGTACACTACTCGATCCGATCAAAGGTCTACAGGAGATACCGCTATCCTAGAGTTTCAGGATGGCCCACGAGAAAGGGTGAGATGGAAGTTGGGCCAGGTGTGCCACTTGTCATTCTTCACAACGGTAGATCTATTCAATGTCGGATCGCGATTTTCACATTAGCCTGTGGATTCCTGATGGGCTGAATGGCTCCGAGCCTACCGGGTAGAAACAACAATAAAAAGAGCAGTGAAATGACCTTGTTGTCTCAGCTCAGTTGCACGCTATCATGTTGCGTGTCTACATCTTGATATTATGAGTTTAAGATATTTTGTAGGGAAAGTTGGGCCACTCTGCAAAGTATAATAAATGGTATTCAAATATGCCGTGCTTCTGATCAATGGAGTTGTGTTTCATGGGTGATTCCAACAACAAGACATAAGTAGATTTGGAATTAATTTAATATGGAAATTACGGATAACAAAATCCCTTGTTAATTAAATATTGTTTTACTATTTTAAGTGCAAAATTCTTTACTAGTAAACTTGTATGTATTCTTATCATATTACAATCCAGTTGAGAACCTCACATGATAGTTAAATAGTATTCCCATGTGGCTTGCTAAGTACCTAGTGTACTTATTTTTGCTTATTTTCATCAGAACAGGCACCAGAGGAAGAAAGGATGTATTAGCTAACATGTTAGGGTTACGATCGCACTCAAGTGTTTTTGTGGGATTTCTTCAGTTCTTCATAATATAAGTTAAGTTTTGGGTTTGGATGCCCATCAAGTTGTTGTAATTTGGTCATTAGGTTATATTTTAATTAAACTAATCCTTTTGAAATGTTTGTGACTTGTTGTGAGAAGCATCACTGCCCTATTCTTAAAAATGGGGTTGTTACAAAATGGTATCAGAGCATACTTGACTGTAAGTTGTAATCCAAAGTATAGATTTGGTTCCGATAAGTATACGAATTTTACAAAACTCTAATTTTCTCTAATAAATGAATTTCTCTAATACGAGTCTTGTCTTTCCTATTTCTTCCCATCTCTCTTAGATTTGTGTTAAAAGCTTTTCTTTTGATTTTATCAAAATTTTAAAATTCATGTAGTTGCTTAGGCTAACATGTTGTTGTAAGTATTGTCCAATTGGAACGAAGACTAACCTTAGTAGAAGTAGTGTTAATAATGGTGTCAAGAAGTATAATATGAATAACTTGACCGAGATTGTAATATTTAAAAAAACCCTCTTCAGAACCTATGTATAATTAGTAAAAAAAGTACAGAAAAAGATGATGCGTAATATTTGGAGTGAGGTTGATTTTCTAGAACGAGTCGAGCATAAAATTCGAGTTGGTTTAGGCTCTGCTCGGTTGGGCTGACAAGCTGTGGCTTATAGCTGAAAATGCACTGTAGCTAGTTGAAATTTCACTGTAGCTGAAGGTGGCTTATTTGGCGTAATTACATTTAAAAATTTAAAAATAGAGAAAATATGTTAGCTCATCTCGGACAATGTAAACAAATACAGGAAAAAAAAAGAACCGGTAAAAAAGCTAAAAAAACAAATTTTGTGAATAGTAAAAAATAAGCCAGAAGCCAGAAACTAAAGCTGAAACGAGCGGGGTGTTAGAGTTATTGTCGTGATAAAAGGATCGTGGGAGTAGAAGCTAGAAAACCTCAGCCACTTTTTCTTCTTGTTCCCAGTGCCAGCCGTTTTTCTTTTTTCCATCACCAAGCCGCCACATTAGCATCGCTAGAAATATTTTTTTGCCTCGCCAGTGAATTGCTTGTCGCCCATTGTCATCGCCACCAATGGCGGACCGACCAATGGGTCAAGGGGGGCTGGCGCCCACCCTACCAACGGCCGGGGCATGGGTACCCCCTACCTTCGGCTGGGGCGCCAGCAGCCACCGCCTACCGTCGGCCGGAGCTACGGTCTCTCAGTGACAGCAGCAAAGTTGAGGCGAAGTCACTAAAAACAACACTACTCACTACAGCAAAGTTGGGCCAATACAACAACACAACAAAGTTGGGCCGAAAATAACATTGCAGCAAAGCCCACCAAGAAATACCCAGAAATCAGAACTCCACATCAACAGCACAACACAGCAACAGGCCAACAACACTTCATCTTCATCCCCTTTCCAGATCCACTGAGCACGAGCAGCCGGGGCCCGAGCAGGAGCAGCCGCCGTCGCGCCAAATCTCGCCATTGTCGAGTAGGAGGCCATACCTGGAGGCAGGATGCCACGTGTGGAGCGCCACCATCACCGCGCCGTCACTGCGTCACGCTGAGCAGGAGCCAGGAGCAACCGCCGGCTGGCCGCCTGTGGCCAGATCCTGTCGAGCTCCGAGGTGCAAGATCCAAGAGGAGAGGGAGGCCGGACCGCTGGAGGAGAGCGGAGCCTGGGAGGGGAGGGGCTGGGGCCGGACAGTCGGAGGGCGCAGGGCGGAGGAAGAGGCAGAGAAGGCAAGACCGCGAGAGCCAAGACCCGAGAGGGCGAGCGGGGAGCGGCCGAGTGGATCTGGTCATCTGGGGACTAGGCTGGGCCGCTGGCAAAGACACAAGTGGGCGTGGCGATTTCTGCGGTGCCGGCCAGGCCGGCCGACCGAGTGCGCTTTTATTGTTGATTCTTTGGTGGACACCACGGTGATTCGATCTGTAATCTGTTGGCTGTGGTGTGCTGTGGTGAACTGGTGATTCGATCTGTTGGCTGTTATTCAACTTATTCTTGATTCTTGCTGTGCTGTGGTGTTGCCGACCAACCAACTACCGATAGTTGTTAAGGCAAGGGCCAAGGGGTGGTGAATATGATATTTTGGTGTGGTGAACTGGTGATTTACTGATTTTATAGGTATGAAACACAAACCTATATTTTAAATTTGTGTAATTGTGATTAATTTAGTATTTTAATTTTATTTATTGTCATTTATTGATTTATAGAGTTGCAAGCAATGGAGAAATGAACATTGCATAAATATTTTTTGTCCAATACAAGTGGTACTCCTCGTACTAATGAGGGTCAAGTAAAGAAGGCTCGGGTGGATTTTAGTCCCGATGAAATCATCGCTGATCCAGCAAATCGTATACCTATTAATGAGTATACCAATGAAATTAGAGATCAAGTGAGGAGGGCGTATTTGTTGAGAGGTCCAACCCAACCAAAAGGCCATGCTTTTTCTCACAAAATGAAGAATGATTGTTCAAGGGCATTTCAACAATCTTGGCACAATAGATATGATTGGTTGAAATATAGTGTGGAAAAGGATGCAGCCTTTTGTTTCTATTGTTTTCTTTTCAAGAAGCCTGGAAGGTCTGAAAATTTTGGTAGTGATGTATTTACAACAGGGTATTCTAATTGGAAGAAAGCTTTAGGAACATTTGATAAACATGTTGGTGGATCTAGTAGTTATCACAACATTGCAAGGGGGGACTGTGAGGATTTTAAAAATCAATGGGCAAGTGTGACATAAAGACTTTCTGATCATGGCCGAGAGTCAGAAATTGCATATAAAATTTGTTTAACTGCTTCTTTAGATTGTGCAAGATTTCTTCTAATGCAAGGCGAAGCTTTCCGAGAACACGATGAATCTTCAACTTCTATCAATAAGGAAAATTTTAGAGAATTGGTTGAGTGGTACAAAGATAAGAATGAGGAAGTGAAGAAAGCGTTCGATAAAGCTCCCTTAAATTGTCAGATAATTTATCCAAAAATTCAAAAGGATCTTGCGAAAGCTTGTGCGCAAGAGGTCACAAAGGTGATTATGGAGGAGATTGGAGATAGGAATCAATCCGTACTAATTGATGAGTCACGAGATATATCAATAAAGGAGCAAATGGCCGTGATTTTGAGGTAGTTTATTTTATGTTTTTACATTGTTCTATTTATTTGTGTAGTCATGTGGTTATGTTTTAACTTAGCATAATCTGTGGCAATTGGCATATAGGTTTGTGAATGATCAAGGAAAGGTTCTTGAAAGGTTTCTTGGTATTAAACATGTATCAAATTGTACATCTGCCGCATTGAAGGAAGCTTTATTTGATTTGCTTGGAGAGCACCAATTACCTATTTCTAGGCTACGAGGGCAGGGTTATGATGGAGCTTCAAATATGAGAGGAGAATTTAATATGGCTTGCAAAGGCAGATCCGAGATGAGAATCCGTATGCTTTCTATGTCCATTGCTTTGCCCATCAATTGCAGTTAGTGGTTGTGACTGTTGCCAGTTGTAGTAGAGCTATTGCTGATTTTTTCAACTATATTCCCTTGATAGTGACCACTGTGAGTGCAACTTGTAAAAGAAAGGATGCATTGCTTACAAAGCATCAAGATGTCTTGTTAGAGAAGCTAGAGAATGATAAGGCTATCACTGGCATAGGGTTGCATCAAGAAATGAGCCTAGCTAGACCTTCCGATACTAGATGGGGCTCTCATCTAAAAACCATACTACGTATTTACCAAATGTGGGAAGCAGTATTAGAGGTACTAGAGATTGTGAGTAAAGATGCATGTCAACTATCAAGTCAAGGTGGAGCATCTGGATTGATACAGAAAATGGAAAGATTTGAATTTGTTTTTATCTTGCATTTATTAATAGACTTGCTAAGCATTACAAATGAGTTATCACTTGCTTTGCAAAGGAAGGATCAACATATTGTTGAAGCTATGGATTTTCTTGTAGATGTGAAAATGCGTTTGTAGGAAATGAGAGACAATGGAGCCATTATTCTAGCGAGTAAAAAGCTTTTGTGAATCAAATGAGATTCATGTGCCAAATATAAAAGAACTCATTCCAGTTAGAGGTATGTCTGCACGTAGGAAGCATATAGTGACTTACCATCACTATTACCATGTTGAGATTTTCATTACTGCTATTGATGCCATTACATCAGAGATGAACCATCGGTTTAATGAAGTTTCTTTAGAGTTACTGGTATGCATGTCTTGTCTTGATCCAAGAGGCTCTTTGTTGATTGTGACATTGTTCCTATGAAAGCTTGTTCATTATTATTAGGAAGACCTTGGCAATACGATACTGATTGTGTGCATCATGGTAGGAATAGTCAATAATGTCTCATGTTCAAGGGAAAGAAAATTGTGCTACATCCTATGACTCTTGAACAAATTGTTAAAGATGAACTTGCTAGAACTAGTAGAGAAAAGTCTGGAGAATGCTAAGAGTGAAAATCAGATTGTAGCAAAAGAGTTGGAGCAACATAAGAAGAAAGAACCCAAATCTTCTCATGAGAAGAATAAAGAAATTAAATTGAAAGGTGCTAGTTTTCTTGCTAATATGACTGAATTGGATGCTAGTAATTCTGTTTGCTATCCATTAGTTTGCAAAGAAGCTTTGTTTTCATTTGAGGATATATCTTCTTCTTTGCCTCATGCTATCACTAACATTTTGCGGGAGTATAAAGACATCTTTCTGAAGGACATACCGCCAGGGTTGCCACTGCTTTGAGGGATTGAGCATCAAATTGTTTTAATTCTTGGTGCATCATTTCCCAATCGCACACTATACAGGACCAATCCAAAATAATCTAAAGAAATTCAGCACCAAGTTCAAGAATTGCTTGATAAAGGGTATGTGCATGAATCACTTAGTCCTTGTGCTATTTCGGTCATTTTAGTGCCTAACAAAGATGGATCATGGTGCATGTCTGTGGATTGTAGAGCAATCAATAATATCACAATTAGGTATAGCCATCATATTCTAGGTTAGATGATATGCTTGATGAATTAAGTAGCTTTGTTGTCTTCTCCAAAGTTGATTTGCATAGTAGATATCATCAAATTTGCATGTAATTAGGTGACGAATAGAAAACAACATTTAAAACTAAGTTCGGGGTTATATGAGTGGTTAGTAATGCCTTTTGGGTTATATGAGCATGAAGTATTTCAAACGGATGCTATATAAGAAGTGCAAACAGAAGAAATTAACATAAACTTGCGAGGAGGTAGGTTTCTACCTGAACCACCAAAGTCGAAGCCAACAAAGGCGGACAAGGCCATCACTACAAAAGAAGTGCCAACCCCAGAGGGAACAAGCGAGATACCTGTTGAAGAAAAGACAAAGATGCCTGAGGTCGAACAATGTCATTGCTCATCTCAAGTGAATCCCTGCATTACTAAGTGTGTATGATGCTCCCATGTTAGTGCCCCATCTGCGAGAATTACTCGTGAAAGCATTACAAGACCCAGAGCATTATGAGGTGGCTATGGCAAAACACCACATCTTTTCTAATCCATTATTTGTAAATAAGATTACCTTTGCTGAGGAGGATAAAGTCAAGGAAGACCGTGACCACAACTACCCACTTTACATTGAAGGGAACATTGGAAATGCGCATCTCCGGCGAAACCTCATCGATCCCAGATCCGTGATAAATATCTTGCCATTACGAAGCCTGACTAGGGTCAGTTTCATAGTGGATGATTTGGTGTCTACAGATGTGATAATCTGTCATTTTGACAATCAAGGAAAATCTATGCTTGAAGCTATTACAGTGAAGATACAAATGTCCACGTTTAGCTTTGAGGTACGATTCTTCATCATTGAAGCAAACACATCATACTTGGCTCTATTGGGTAGGCCATGGATTCACAAGTATCGAGGGGTGCCCTCTACTCTGCATCAATGCTTGAAATTTTTAGGTAGAAAGGGGACACAGCAAAGTATTGCCAGAAATATTGCTCCCTACACTATTCAAGAATAACATAATGCAAACGCAAAATATTATTTCCCAGTTGAAGATTTCGATCGGCAATTAGGGCAAATGATGCTGGCGGCTGATATTCTAACCGCACCAGGCTCTTCATCATCCCATGAGGTGAAGCAACTCCTCACGCCATGTTCTTCCACTAGTGCAAAGAATCTATCCAATCGAGTGATAAGAACAATGGTCGTAATTGGATATCTTAGGCCGCTGGTCATGAGGATAAGCCTTCATCCTCCAAGGAGACAACCAACTCTGTGAGACATGGTGCCTTTGCCTCTGTAGTTACTCCGTTGCTACTGAAAGCAGGGACCCCCGTGACAACACCGATTACATTGAGGTCTGCTAAGAAACCTCCGATAAAGCTTGTGACTTCTTCACTGGGGAAATCTTCATACTCTATGACGCCTTCAGAACATAATCCTCTAACTGCTAAAAGCACTGCAGTGATGGAGGCCGCAAATTGCTCATGACTAGCAATAATGCGATGCCTGTGATTACGCTATGGGCACGTAGGAATCTGAAACTGGAGGCCACACCCATTTCAAGTGAATCAATTAAAAGAAGAGTGGTGGAGGTACAAGAGGTGACAAAGGGTGGTTGTGATGTGCAGCCCCCATCACTCTATGTGTCAATGATTACTCCGCTAGAAGTCTGGTGCATCCTAGCACCTCTAGTTGCACTCTTCCAACTATTTTCTACAAAGTTCCTCAATCACAACAATGCGAAGCTATATCCGAATTCCCTGCCCCTGCTTTGATGCAGAGGAAGTAATGTCAACAATGAAGGTTGAGCCTAGGATGGCTCAGATTTTACAGAAGGCTAGATTCACACTTTGACGGAATCAAAAAATGCCACCACAGCCGGTTGTATGCGAGGAATGGTGGGATCAAACAGAGAATTTTATCAGAAGAAGACGCAAGTCTCAACCAAAGTATGGGGTTGGCTACATAGACATCACTCCTCTGTTGAAGAAGATGAAGAGTTCAACAGACATCGTAAAGCTTTTTGTGGCACATTATCTATCACCACGAGGGATGACGCTGAAGGATGACCCTCTCGAAGGGCATTGTCACTTGATTTCCTCACTAATAAACAATAAGAAATGCTTGACGTTGTCCCTGCTCCTCAATAGCTCAAGGATGGAGGACTACCTACTATTGATGACCTGGTGGAGATGAACCTAGGGACTAATGATGATCCACGACCCACCTTTGTTAGTGCTACTCTAACAATCGAAGAATGGGAGGACTATCGAAGCTTCTTGATGAAATACCAAGATTGCTTCACTTGGAATTACAAAGAAATGCCGGGGCTTGATCCTCATGTCGCTACACATAAGCTGGTGATCGACCCATGTGTCTGACCAGTTAAACAACCACCACATCGTTTGCAGCCATAATTTCAAGACCAAGTCATTACTGAGGTGGATAAGCTTATCATTGCAGCCATTATCAAGGAGGTACAATACCCTTGTTGGCTCGCCAATATTGTCCTAGTCAAAAAGAAGAATAGACAAGTGCACGTGTGTGTAAGTTTTCATGATCTAAACCTTGCCTGTCCTAAAGGTGATTTCTCTCTTCCTATCACAGAAATCATTATTGATTCAACCACAGGCCATGGTGCTTTGTCCTTTATGGATGGGTCATCAGGTTATAATCAAATAAAGATGGATGTGGCGGATGCCATCGATATAGCATTCAGAATACCAAAAAGTAATTTCTACTACAGGTGATGCCATTTGGCCTAAAGAATGTTGGCGCTACCTACCAACATGCCATGGCGTATGTTTTTGATGATCTTATACATCGCTTGGTGGAATGTTATGTTGATGATATAGTTGTGAAGACCAAAGACCGCAACATCACTAGGAAGATCTCCGAGTGGTCTTTGAACACTTGCGGCGTCACCAGCTTAAGATGAATCCGCTTAAGTGTGCCTTTGCGGTTCAATCCGGTGTTTTGCTCGGCTTCGTGGTGCAACACAGTAACACCCCAAGACCCACATTACCCTGGGATGCCACTAAAACCACTCCACAACAAGCCAAGTTACAAGATAAATTAAACTGGCAACAATTCCTAAAAACAATATAAGATAAGCAGAAGCATAATCAACTAAGCGAAATAGGATAGTGATAACAATTCAATAATTAAAATCAACCTCCAACAATTTAACCAAAGAATAGTTCACAATTTTAACACTATTAAGATAAAGTAAACATTGACGAGATAGCTAGGCAAAAGACTAGAATCACTTCGTCTATATTACAGCATAAATCTATGATCTAAGTGCATTATTGTGGTGCCGCTCTACCCTTCCCATGCATGCTCATTGTTCACCTGTAGGGGGGAACAAGGGTGAGATAAAAATCTCAGCGAGCAAACTGTTTAACAGGCTATTCAAACTGCAAACAATTATACATCATCCTTTATATTTCCATACAACCACAGCCACAAATCATGTCCACAATTATTTAAACCACCACAGACTTCCATGAATCATACCTCATAAATTTCATAATTAATTGGCATTTGAATGCAATCATTCCACCCACAAATGAATGCATATGAATGCTATCATGCTATGCTCCACAGCACTCTTTCCCAACAGGATAAGAGTGTGCATCGTATTACGGCAATATACGATGATGTACCGGTACGGTCGCGGCTAAGTGCGGCGACATCCACATATGCAAATGTCATGATATGATATGAATGATATGATAATCATAAACCACATGAATTCCGACCTCAAAGGAGCATCAACATGCTATCCATAACCACATATCCACCATGTATTTATTTTTCATATTCCGCATTTAGCACATTAAACAGATCACCACATGACTACGAGCAATTCATCCAAAGCATGTCAATTGATCAATAATTGCTACCACAACCTCATTTAGAAATCATACAACTATGGCATAACATATCAAGTTACGGGAATCATGTAAATTGCAAGTAGTAAGAATAACGAGTTAACGGTAGCACATCCGCTACGTTTACTTGCCTCTACCGACGAAGCGAAGCAAATCACGTGCGTTCAGGGGCAAAACCACCTGTCCAAAAGTACTTCTCAGCACAATACAACAGCAATGAAAACACGTCTTAAGAAGTAAAGACGTCGCTAGAACTCCGAACCCACACATAATCCTCTCCGCTTAACGATTCTTCAATCTACCCACTGCAGCAGCGCTGCTTAATATTTTTGTATCTTTAACAATAATAAGTCATTTACAGAAAATGTTATATTTCTGGATTCCTCACTTAAATACCTTCACTTTTCATGTAGATCACATATTTTTATTTCGATCCCAGCAAGGTGTAACTTAACGCGCAAAACAGAGGACGTTCTCTGTTCTGGCAATTTGGGCAGCCAGATTCTAATGCGTCCCAACCACAGTGTAAGGCTCTAAAAATTATGATTTTTATATAGAAGTTATATTACTGAATTTCCTACATTTTTCTCAATTTCGACCAAAATCATAAAAATCATCTTCTACCCCTAAATCACCCTTGAACAGCAATCTGCCCCAATCTGTACCCCTGTCGGACAGCGAAGTTTCCGACCCTACAATTTTCCTTTTGGGAAGATCTGCAGGAAAAATTGTTTCATAGGTCTAAACTGCGCAAACAGACGCGCTGCGCGGATTGATCTACAGGTAGATAGCAGGAAATATCTAATCGGGTAATCAATCTGCTAATCCCCTTCTAATCCCGTGCCATGAACCCTAATTACTCTAAAAGCAGAAGGGTTTGGGATTGGGAAAAATTACCTAGAGGACCCCTTGGGATCACCCCTCTTCTTTCCTCCTCTTCTTCTCCTCCTTCTCTTCTTCTTCCTTCTCTTCCCTTTCTTCTTCTTCCTTCTCTTCCTCCTTTGCTCCAATGGACAGCAGCTGTGGAGGGGTGTTGGAGGCGCAACCTGGGAGGGGGTGCAGCCAGGGGGGTGGGAAAAGAAGGGGTGGCAGCCAAGGGGGGAGAGGGGGAGGCGGCTAGGGTTTTTAGGGGGAGGGGGTGCGGCCACCCCTTGGGCTGGAAGGCCCAAGGTGGTCGGCTCACTCTCCAGGCAGCCCACTTAGAGGTTTTTATGTATTTATTTATATTATTCATTTTATACTATTCCACAATTTTTATTTTTCCCTTCCCGCGATTTACCGAAAAACCGGCGACTCCGCGATTAATTTTAAAGCTGACGCCGAAACGACGTTTAGGGTATTACAAACACCATGGCATAGAGATCCATCCAAGAAAATTAAGGCAATTCTTGAAATGCCACCTCTAGATACTTTAACAAAGTTGAAGTCATTGCAAGGAAAATTGGCATACATACAACGTTTCATAGCCAATCTCTCAGGGTGCATCCAACCGTTCGTGAAACTTTTGAAGAAAGGTGCACCATTCATATGGAACGAAGAGTGCCAAAAAAAGGCGAAGCCTTAGCAGAGTTTCTAGCAGCACACCCTATGCTAGATGACTCTCCACTCATCACCAATTTACCAGATGAGGAAGTGTTCACTACTGAGGTTGAAGCACCTTGGGACCTCTACTTCGATGGGGCCTCTCGAGTAGAGAATGATCCCGATGGTACTACAAAGTAGAGAGCCGGTGCAGGTTTAGTGTTTAAAACCCCCCCAAGGAGGAGTGATCTATCATTCGTTCTCACTCCTTAAAGAGGAATGCTCTAATAATGAAGTAGAGTACGAGGCACTCATCTTCGGTCTGTTATTAGCACTCTCCATAGAGATACGTTCTCTGCAGGCTCATGTCGATTCACAACTCATTGTTCGACAAGTAAACGATATATATGAAGTTCGCAAGCTAGAGCTCATGCCATATTATAATGCGGCTCCAAGGCTTATGAAGAAGTTTGATCATAACGAAGTCTTGCATGTACCGCACAGTAGGAATGTATCAGCAGATGCTTTGGCTAAGCTCACGGCAACACTTGTCCTCCCAAAAAGCGAACCCACGTGGATAACTATTGAAGAGAGATGGCTTCTCTTGGCTATCCTCAAACTTACCCCAGTAGAATATGAAGTCAACACTGTGGTGACCAATGTCCTCGGTGAGGACGGCTGGCGCAAGCCATTCATTGATTACTTCAAACATGGGAGTTTGCCTGATGATTTAGTACAAAGGCACCAGCTACAATGTCGCCCCCCTTCTTACATCTACAAGGTTGGTATCCTCTACAAACGATCTTATGGGCAAGAGGTGCTTCTTCGATGTGTCAATCATAGAGAATCTGATTAAGTTTGATGGGAAGTACATAAAGGAATCTGTGGCAGGCACCAAAGCGGGCCAAAAATGTATCAAAGCATTAGGCTAGTAGGATATTATTGGCCCGGTATCATGGCTGATTGTCTCAAGGTGGCCAAATTGTGTCATGGCTGCCAGATCCATGGCGATTTCAAGCATATGCTGCTTGCTCCTCTTCACCCCACTGTTCCCTCTTGGCCTTTTGATTTCCATGGAATAGACTTAATGGGCTCATTGACCCGCCATCGTCCAGGGGGCATGTCGGACCCAGATTTTACAATCTGGAATGCTCTGTGATTCCACCGCACTATTCCCTAGATCAGTAGATAGTGCTCACAGATACAGAAATAAACATCAAAATACATATCATACAAAAGCATAAATATAGTAGAAGACTTACACATGGGCTGATTAGGCCGACATTAATAAAATGCAGCATCAGAAATGAAGCAAAAAGATGAGACCCTCAGGACATGCTCACAGGCAGCCAACTGGAGGTTCGCGACCTAGCCCTTGGCATCTTCATCTTCTTTGCCATCATGACCAAGAGTATTGCTGATGCGTAGCGATCTGGTTCCTGGTTCTGGATTTGTTGTGAGAGCAAGGGTGAGCACAAACCACCGTGCTCCGCAAGCCAATACACAGAATGCAAATAAGATAATATGCATGGCTTATCAAGGAAAGGCTCGGGTTATTTTATTTACCATAAATTGCTTTTGAAATATAATACATAGAATTACCCTGAGACCTAGCAGTTTGAACTAAAACATAATATGTGAAATAATGCAATAGTAATAGCGATCCAGATTCCATCCACCGTTACATGGCCTCTGCACCATATGCTTAATCCTTTAGCGTTATAACCGCTTACCTTATCACTGGGGCGACCCCAGGGCAACACAAATTAGGGCCTTTCTCTGCCCTCCACTTTTCCATTTCCACCCACAAAGTTTTTGAAATAGAATTATATCTAGTTAAGTTCCCATGTCCGCCCATGACCGTGGGCACGGCTATTCGAATAGTTTTCACTCTGCAGAGTTGGTACACTTTACCAACAAGAGATAATTTGCTCGTTGCCCCACATGATTCCTTAGTCATGCGGTTGAGTAAATTATCACAGGACTATTACAATGCATTTTTCCCAGCGGTGTCACGTCCGCTAAGGTTTCACTCCCTTCGGGGTATGACTACCCTTCCAGGAATCCCCTCTTGCGCCATCACGTCGGAGGATGTGGCCATCCTCTGCCCGCCCGTGCTCACACCGGTGCAACCCATACTGAGTCGATGCAAATTAGTTAGCCCTGCCTACACTTTGCCAGCTTGTGGTTGTACTTGTTGTACACTGGGAGGTCATCACAAGATTCGGTCCTTAGGGTATCTAAGCAGTTCTACCACTATCCCCCTTTGTGCTTTCACGGCACCACACCCCCGAACCATCCGCCCAGATAATGAAGCAACTTGAGGTTTTTGTGAGCATAAAATAATCATACCAACATATACCAGTCATTTTCACCATGACTTCCCAAATCAGTTTCTCATGATTAAAATTGAGGCTTGGGGCATTGTGGTGCCCTCGATTAACTAAGCAGTACTAAGCATGGCGTATAATTATAGACTTATTTTCGAAATGTTACCATTATAATTTTTGCTGGGGTGACAAGGCTCAGATATTCAAATGTTCCAAAGAAGGTATAATACTAGCAAGTCGAATAATGGGCATATAACTAGAATCTTCAAACATACATATATTTGCATATGAAATAACAGCATGCAATTTGATAATTTAAATAAAAGTAAATTTGCAGAAAATGTAGGTTCAACATGATCAAAGTATTGACTCGCCTTGCGCGGTTTACCGCGGTCTTGAGCTCACTCAAGCTTTCTTGTCGTTTGTCTTTATCTTCACCTCGATCTTGATCTCACTCGATCCATTGCATCTTCAGGACTCCACTTTCTAATTACGCGCTAAACAACTGAATCCAAACAATTGCAAATAACTCAAAAGATCCAAATAAATCAAATTAAACTTGATTAGCTTTTATTATGATTAAACGGGTGATTTGAGGTTGGTTGGGCACGGAGTATTTGACGGAGTCAAAGAGGTTGGAGCGAAGTGACAAATGGCTAAGAAAGATCCAAGCAAGGTTTATAATGAAGGAATATTCTCGGGGATATTCTGCTTAGGACTCGAGGATGGCCATGCATAGCTGGCTTTAGGATATCATTGACCGATCTTTTATTTAATAACTTCTTTTTATTATTTTTATATTTATTCGGGAAGTTCCAACAGTCAGATTAGACCTATGCGCTGATAGATAATCTTAAGCTTATTATCTTCTTGAATGGCATTAATTTGTACATTGAAAGAGCATTAACCCTGATCTAGGGGTTCATATATCGTCTTTAATATAACTTGCATTCTGGGCTAAGGGTTAGTCGATTTGTTAACAATTTTCAGCCTTATTCTCCTGATAGTTATATTTATTACGGTCTTCTATACGTCACGTACCTATAGTTTAGTTAGAGCAACTCCAGCAGGCCCCCTACTTGAGCCCTCAAACCTCATATTTGAGAGCCAGAGCAAAAAACTGCACTCCAGCAGACCCCCTACTTGGCTCTCAAAAATAGGAGGCCTCTCAAATAAGGTCTTCAAGCCCTCATTCCTAGGGGCCCTCCTCTGCCTCTCATTTTTCGGTTCTTTCCCCGCCTGCGTGAAAATTCACCGCCTCCTGCTTCCGCTCGCCCCCCGCCTCCTCCTCTTCCGCGCGCCCCAGCGCCTCGCCAGCCGCCTCCACTCCCCGCCGCCCCCCGCGCCGCTTCCCCACGCCCCTTCCTCGGCGCCTCGCCCCTCCACCGCCGCCTCGCCTCGCCCCTCCCCGCCGCCCCTCCCCGGCCCCTCGCCCCTCCACCGCCGCCTCGCCCCTCCCGCCGCCCCCCCGCGCCCCGGCGGCGGCGCAGCGGCCCGGCGGCGGCGGCGAGATCTAGGAGGTGAGGCGAATCCGAGCTGCGGCGCGCAGCGGCGAACGGATCGGCGGAAGCGGCGGATCTGGTGCGGGTCGCGGATCCGGCGGCGGAGCGGAGGCGGCGGATCCGGTGGCGACGCAGCGAGCACGGCTGCGGCGACTCCGCCCGCCCGCCTCCCTCGCGGCGCTCCTTCCCGTCGCGGCTGGTCCAGCCGGGCGGTGGCGTCGCGCGCGGCGCAAAGCGCGGGTGTGCTCGGGCGCGCGGCGAGACACCGGCTACGGGGCGCTGCTACAAGGCGCATGCGGCGCGTGGCGGAGAAGCCGAACGGCACGGCCGGGCGGCGGCGTGGCGTGAGCCCGCCGCCTCTTTCCCCGGCAGCGCGCGCCTGCCGTCGCCTCGCCATCGCCTCGCCTCCGCCGTTGCCGTCGCCGTCACCTCCCTCCCGCGCGCCTCCCTCCCGGCGCGCCGCCTCCTCCTCCCGCGCGCCTCCCTCCCAAGCGCGTCGCCTGCCTCCCTCTCCGCGCGCATCTTTCCCCGCCCGTCGCCCGTCGCCGTCGCCTCCGCCCATCGCCGTCGCCGTCACCTCCGAATGGATTTGTCAGGAGTGGGTCCCATATGTCAGTGTGTAGTGGATGGATTTGAGGGCTTAGATTTAAGGGGTGCTGTTGGAGTAGAAGCAAAAAAATTGGGCCCTCAAAAGTAGGGGGAGCCCTCAAATAAAAAGTAGGGGCTCTGTTTTGAGAGCTGCTGCTGGAGTTGCTCTTAGTAACAGGCCTACACCTCAATTTATTTAATGGTTATTTGTGAAGGTATTTTCATGACCTTTTAATGATATAGGAACGACAGTCATACTTTAGATGGTTAAATTTTCTATCACGTAATTATTTAATGCTTTTGTTGTGCAAATAGTTTTTACCATCTATTCTACAGGCATATTTCAATATTCATCCATAGTCATTTTATGTGGAATGTTAATCCAAATACCAACTCTTATTTCATTGCCATTATTAACTAAATCCAGCGTTGAGATTTGTTTATCGGTGATGTACTAAGGATGGGATTATATTATAAATCATGACCTTCTAACATAAATATGTATTGCTTTTTAAATGGTTACGACATATCGTTTAATAAATTTTATGAAGCTGCTTGATTTATCATTTAATTTAATCTACCATTAAGATGCACGTTAAATGTTATGGCATATAACTATAATTAAGGGTAATCTTTAATTTAAAGTATTGCTCTTACAGGTAAACATACTATTCACTTCATTTCCTTAATCTTAATCTTGAATGTATTTGTAATTGGGATCTTTATCAAATTTGGACATATAACCAAATTCAGCTTGTATAATTGCCTTTAATTTAGATTTTAATTAATTGTTCCAAACTATATTAGCTACTCATGTATGACATTTAATCTAATATTAAAGCTTAAATAATCTTATTTTATATCCCAATCAAATTTATTAGCTTCTCTAGATTATTTCCTAGTTTTCCCTAAATTTTTTTGAACTAAAAATGGTTAGAGAAAACAAAATTAAAAGGGGAGAAGGATATGCGGCTAACAGGGTTCGAACCCAAGATCTCGGCTGTGTGTGTGTTAGGCGCATGCTGGTGACCAACAGGGGCGGCTAGTGTTTCATGACTAGACGAGGGGGACAAAATAAATAAAGCGATGCACGGGCCTGGGCAAAACAAAGCAAAAATAGGGGAGGCTCGGGCGGCGCTCGGCCGACGACGTCGCTGGAGGGGATTGGCCGGGGTGGCACCGGTGACCTGAAAAACGGTTTCTGAGGAGGAAAGGAAGCCCGGGGAGGTGGCGCGCTGGTCGGGGCGGCGATGAGGCGGGAGGATGACGGTGCGGGGCGGCCGGCGGTGAGACAGAAATGAGGCGCCGGCGGTCGGGAAGGACAGGGGAGGGAACAGCACGCGCATGAGCGAGAGAGAGGCAGATGTACGCTTACCGAGCAGCCCTTGGAGTTGGAGAGGTGCTGGAGAGGGCTAGCGGTGGTAGCCTATGGCGGCGCGGGTGGGGTCATCGTCGCTGGCTCACTGGGGTGGAGAGCAACTCCGGCGCCGCTTGGGGATGGTGGAGGACACCTCGGGGATGCTTCTGAATGAGGGAATTGGACCGGGATACGCCAGGGAAGGAGCGGCAGCAATAATGGCGGCAGCGGCCAGAAATTGGGGAGAAGGTCGGCGCGTGAGCTCCGGTGTACGAAACTGCAATTAATTTGGAGAAGCAGTAGAGGGGGAGTGGGTATACGCTGTGTCGTGGCCAATTTTGGGATTGAGAGGCCGGAGCAGCGGGATAGTGTGGAGCCCCGGCGGCAGCCTGCTCACGACGGCAAAGGAAGATGGGGTGGGGGAGGAAGAGGAGTGGCGCGGGAAGCATTGCATTCCTAAGGAGGCCATTTATATTCGGCGGAAGGCTACCGAGGCACTGTGGCCGGCGACTCGGGAGCATGGCGCGGCATGGGCGTGCACGATGTGGGGCAGTTGAGGACGTGACGGGAGGCGCAGGGCGTCGTGCGCGTGTAGGCAGGGCTGGGGCCAGGCGCCACTGACGCGGGGGCGACGGGCGCACAGGGGGAGCGGGGCCGGCTGATGAATTTCGGTGTGGGAGCAGCGAGGTGACAGGAAAAACAAAGGAAACCAAAGGAAGAAGAGGCACACTATGGAGGGGAAAAGAACGGGAAGGAAGCGGGCCCACACGCAAAAAGGGAAGAAAGGGGAAAAAGACAGACCGACAGGGGGGAAAGAGGGTCCGCATGGAAGTGTGAAGAAAAAGGGGAAGATGAGAGGAAAACAAATTTTTAAATTTGAATTTTTATTTTAAATTTTTAATTCACATTTAGGATTTACTAATTTGGAGTTTTTGTAAGATGTTCGAAATTTAAATTTTTACTTAGGTTTTTGTAGTCCATTTTTGGATTTTCAATTCAAGCCTTGGATCAAATATTTAGACATAAAAGCTAACATTCTTCTATTTATTTTTATTTTGTTTTGAATTGCATATAAATTTTGAACCTTGGGCTTTGTGTTCAAGATCTTTCCCTTGCATTTTAGCTCTTATGTCACAACTAGGTCTGGAATTTAAATGTATAAAATATGTATATATATATATATATGTATTTTTGAGTTGCACTATTAATTCAACTCTTTCTCCATGTTTTGATTCAATAGATTAAGTTTTAATTAAGCTCTCAGAGGTTAATCCCCCATTTAAATTATTTTGTGTTTGAAAAGTATTTCTAGTTATTATTTGTTCCGCACAAAACTTAGAAATACCCAAATAAGATTTTGAACAAAACTCAAATGCCAGTAAGATGCAAATAAAAAGTTTTAAATTACTTAAAATTTCAAACATCCAAAATTTAGGATGTTACAGGGCATCATTTCATTTTAGCCATAACTAACTATTTCTCCAAATGGGCAGAAGCTGTGCTCCTGTGAGAAGTAAAAAAGTGATATATGATCAATTTCCTGGAGAGGCACATTATATACCGCTTCGGGGTTCCACACCGTATAACCTCCAACAACAGTAAAGCCTTTATGTCCCACAAGATGCAAAGATTCATGTTCAGGTACAAGATTAAGCGGAATTACTCCACTGGCTATTACCCTCAAGCCAACGGAATGGCCGAAGCAGTCAATAAAACTCTTGGTAAGATACTAAAAAAATTGTCATATTCATCGAAGGGATTGGCACGATCGTCTTTTTGAAGCTCTGTGGGTGTACCATGTCACAGCCCGTACCCCAACAATGCTCCCCATACACTCTTGTTTATGGGAGTGAAGCTGTCTTACCACTCGAAGTACAAATACCCTCATTACGAGTGGCTATCTGTGATGAACTCACACAAGATGAGCAGATCCAACTACGATTCTAGGAGCTCGACACTCTAGAAGAGGAGCGACTTCATGCTATTTAGAACATGGAGCTGTATCACCAAAACATGGTGAGAGCCTATGACAAGCTGTTTAGGCCACGTGTTTTCAGGAAAGGCAAATCAGTGCTTGTACTACGATGCCCCATTGTGGTCACTCATAAGGCAAAGGGGAAATTTGAGCCAAAATGGGAAGGGTCATATGTTATCGAGTGAGTTTACGAGGGTGGTGCCTATCAGCTGATTGATTATCAGGGAGTGAGGCCGATGTCTCCAGTCAATGGGAGGTTCTTAAAGAAATACTTTGTTTAAAAGTGTTTGCCTGTCTCTTCTTTCTAAAAAAGTATACATAAAAAGGAAAAGCGGGCTGGTGACCTTAATACCCTTCCCCTGTCCTTGTGTTTTCTCTTTTTGGACAACAATGTCCTATAATAAATAGTTGATGACCAAAGATTCGACTGCCTCAAGACTTGGAACGAAACACGCCTTACACCCATTGCACAGCTTACATGCCAAGTAATTGCTACTAGGGGCAGTGAAAAGCTAGCTTGAGTCATTCTCAGGTAGCGAGTTTAACATGTCCCTTGTTTTCCCAACATGCCTCAAGACCTATGGAGACATCAAGCCCTAGGGAAGACTATAGGAGAAGAGCATGAAAGGGCTACCTATCCAACACAAGTTCACTTTAGTGTGTAGCCACTTCCCACCTTATGAGGTGTATCAACAAGTGATGAAAAAAAACAAGCCTGTGAGGATCATTTAGCCCATAAAGGTGGATGGCTATTCTCCAAATTCCAGGCAAGTTGTGCCCTTCAAAAAGTAGTGCAATCTCTTTTTGAAGAAGCTAGTTCAAGTTCCAAAGTTAAGGAATTGCAAAAAAGAGAAGCAAAAATTCATCCTCACAAGTGAAAAGGGATAAAAAATCCCACTTCAAATATTCAAAAAGTTCTCCAACAATCAAAGGGGGAAGTCCTCTCAAAGTTGAAATAGTCAGAAGGAGGAGGGTAATCATTCACCATCCTTAGCAAAAGTAATGGCAATATTTGCAAGCCATTTTTCCAAAACCATTTTCCCGCTTAAGCCTACCTAAGTCTCTTGGTTCGATGAGGCAAGCTGTTAGGATGTTCACTGGCCTACGGTAACATTGTTTCCCCCCTAAAACACGAACACTCACCATGGTTTTGCGACATACAATGACTAAGTCCTCTGTCAGCCTTATCCAAGGTCACTCCTATAGTTTGACATTTAGTGAGAGAACCAATATTTTTTAAAAAGTATTTGCCAAGCTCTGTCTTCCTTTGTTTTTTCTCATTTCTTCTTGGCCTCGTCTTGACGCCTATGAGTCTTCAGCTCGATTGGCAGCTGGCAAATCCCTGCAATATTAAGTTGTTTCAATCTCTAGTTTAAAGGTCATTCACTTTGGAGCAAGAGTGGTGATTCATCACTTTGGGAGAACTGTAGCACGCTAGTGCGGCTAGTACAAATATGTGAAACCCTTCCACCTAGTTGGTATGGCACCGTAGCAGCTACACGGTCACAACTAGGTCGATAAAGATCCTTCAGTACATGGCATGGGCTTCCGCTGCAAATTGAAGATAACTTATGGCATGGTTTTTCATCTCAGAACAAGTATAATATGGCATGGTCTTTCGTCTCTACAAAAGTATACTATGGCATGGTCTTTCGCCTCCACAAAAGTATACTCCAGCATGGTCTTTTGCCTCAACGCAACTATATGGCATAGTCTTTCGCCTCGACAGAGCTTTGTGGCATGATCTTTCACCTACGCATAGCTATGGCATGGTCTTTCGCCTCAATGCAGCCATGTGGCATGGTCTTTCACCTCAGAACAAATATATTATGGCATGGTCTTTCACCTCCACAAAAGTATACTATGACATAGTTTTTCGCCTCTGCAAAATTATACTCCGGCATGGTCTTTCACCTCAACACAACTATATTGCATGGTCTTTCACGTCAATACAGCTCTATGGCATGGTGTTTTGCTTTGACAGAGACCTGTGGCATGGTCTTTCGCCTGCGCATAGCTATAGCATGGTCTTTCACCTCAACAGAGTTCTGCGGCATGGTCTTTCGCCTCAGAACAAGTATACTATGGCATGGACTTTCACCTTCACAAAAGTATACTCCAGCAGGGTCTTTCGCCTCAGAATGAGTATGCTATGGCGTGGTCTTTTGCATCGGCATAAGTACATGGTGGCATGGTTTTCACCTCAACATGGCTATCCGGCGCGATTTCTCACCTTGACAAAATGTTCTAACCTTTTGTGTTTCTCTTTTTTTCTCTTTGGTGTTTATACTAACCTTCTCAGATCTGACCACACAATGTTTCGCTTCCCGATCACGGTACTCAGAGCCGTCACTTGACCACACGGTCCTTGGAGCCACTGTCCAACCACGCAGTACTCGGAGCCGCTGTACTCTTCGACCGTACAGTTCTGACCATATGGTACTCAGAGCCACTGCCTAACCACGCAATGTTTAGAGTCGTGATACCTTGCAGCTAAGCAAACCCAACCACGCAGTGGTCAGAGCCGTTGCCTGATCATGTGATGCTTCGACCAACCGATCACACAGCATTGAGGACTACAACACTCGTTGATCGAGCAGAGGTGGCCATGTATGTGGACACATCAATTGCGACAATAACTGATTGAGTACACCTGCAAACAGGCACTCGGACACTCTTAAGACTGCAATAAAATTAGGCACCTATTTCATTTCTAATGTAGTGTCACCAAGTTAAGTTCGCTTTGCTTTGCTTCACTTCGTGCATCAAACTTAACTTGGCGGGGGCATTTGTTTGTTGTTTTTTTGTACAAATATTTTAAGTTAAAGCAAGTACCGAGGTATATGGCTGGGAAGGAGGTTTCAATATGTGCACGTGTGGTCCAAGATTGAAATTCCTTAAGTTCGGGTCATGAAATGACACACGACTTAGTCCCCAAGCTGTCAGCGCATGGTTAACGCATTGTGCCTCATATGGCTGCAAGTCCAGAGTCGACCATGAAACATATGTGCCAAGACCATCCCAAGTTTGTGGTTCTTCAACTATGTGTGGCGGCCACGCTGTGACGATCATGCTGATACGACCACATTTTGATGGCCGCACAGTGTTCTACGTGTGTTCTGCTCGACCATGGATCATCGACCGCTTGACCATGGATATGGCACGTTTTATGACCACATTTGTGCATCAATGTCTTCGACCACACGGGTGTCGAGCTCATTCTCTGTCTATGACCACACTGTGCCGACTGGCTAATATGACCACGTTGTGTCACATTGTGTCAACCAGCTGTTACGATCATGGGTGCTCGAGCACCCTCTCCGACCACATTCTTGCGACCACGTCTTCAACCACCTGTGTGTCGAGCACATACTTTGGTTATGACACGCTGTGTCGATTAGACCGATATGACCACGTTTAGCTGGTACGACCACGTTTGTGATCACTTGGGGTATCGAGTACTGCTTTCGATCACATGTGTTGAGCACACTATGGTGACTAGACCAGTTCGACCATGTTGTGCAGTTCAACCGCAGTTACAGATTAGCAACAATAAGGCATGGTCACAAAACATCCTCGTCTAGTTGGAGATAATGCTTAACAAATCTTCGATATGAAAGTAGAGCCCTGGAAGGCAACTAATCTGTAGCCAATAAGCAATCTTATCTCAATTGGAATCTTATTTTTGATTCAAACAACGCAATTGACACTGTGTTGGAGCTGCATACGGCACCTATGGCCCCCACTCGAGCCTATAAAAGGAGAGGCAGAAGCGGATGCAGGAGGGGGAAGGAAGAGGACATGCTCGGATGCAGACGTAGAGGCGAACGTGGAGGAGAATCGTAGAGAGGAAGAGTACAACCCTAGACGCAGATTCAAAGGCAAACGCAGAGGAGAATCACAGGGAGGAAGAGGACATCCCCAGACACAGACGCAAAGGTGAACGTGGAGGAGGAGGACATCCCCGGATGCAGACATAGAGGCGAATGCGGAGGAGAACCGCAAGGAGCGAAAGCACACCTCAGACGCAAACGCAAAGGCAGATGTGGAGGCAATCGCAAGGCCAAACACCCCAGACACAAATGTAGTGATGGAAAGAAAGACCGAAGTAGAGAAGGAGCCAGAGAGAGGCCTAAGGAAATGATCATGGCCTTCTATGTCAAGAACGGTAAAAATAGTCTTTCATATCTTTCTTTTGCAGCTAATTAAGATGCATACAATGAGCGGTAGCTACGACAACAATGTCGCCAAGCAACCACGACCACTGCCAATTGTGGTTGAAGTCGTGAGCTCCTGATTGCTAGCCGAAGTTTGCAAGGTCGAAGTTCTCGTCCGTTGTCAATAAATTCCATAGTTGGGCGTGTCTTCGATCGCTTTGCAAAGCTAAAGTCCTCGACTGCTGCCGACTATTTGCTGAAGTTAGGATCCTCCAATCACTCTTCAAATACGAATGCCTTCAACCACTCATCGAAGCTGAACATCGATCGCTTCTGGACTCGTGTGTATCCACGATCACTTTTTGAAGCCAAAACCTTCAACCGCTTCCAAACACGGACGCCTACGACATTAGCCATCTACGATCGCTTGCTGGAGCCAAAGCCTCCGACCGCTTCCAAAGACGGATGCCTATGACCATCAGCCATATACGATCGCTTGCTAGAGCTGGACGCCTCTGACCACTTCCAAGGACAAATACAACTGTCGGCCGGTACGACCATTTGCTAGAGCTGAAGACTCCAATCACTTCCAATTACGGACACCTATGACCACCTGCCAGAGACGGATGCCCTGACCACCTTCTAGATTCGAGCATCTTCAACCGTGTGACATTAGTCGAGAGTGTAATATCCCGAACGTTGTTTCGGCGTAAGTTTTAAAATAATCGCGGAGTCTCCGGTTTTTCGATAAATCGCGGGAAGGAAAAAAATAAAAAATTGTAGAACAGTATAAAATGAATAAAATAAGTTAAAAAATAATAATAAACTCGGAGTGGGCTGTAGGGAGAGTGGGCCGACCACTTTGGGCCGGAGGCCCAAGGGGTGGCCGCACCTCCCCCTCTCCCTCCCCTAAAACCCTAAGCCACTCTCCCCTCCACCCCACAGCCGCCACCCCCTTTCCCACCCTCTTGGGCGCAGCCCCTCCCTGGTTGGTGCCCCCACCTCCCCCCAAGCTGCTGTCCATTGGAGCCAAGAAGGATGGAGAAGAAAGGGAAGAGGAGGAAGAAGAAGAGAAGAAGGAGAAGAAGAGGAGGAAAGAAGAGGGGTGATCTTAAGGGATCATCTAGGTAATTTTTCCTCATCCCAAACCATCTGTTCTTATGAATAATTAGGGTTCTTGGCACGGATTTTGAAGGTAGTTAATAGATTAATTGCCCGATTAGAAATTAGCTGCGGTCTGCCAGTAGATTGATTCGCGCAGCGTGTCTGTTCGTGAGGTTTTGACCTAGTAAACGAATTTTCCTGCGGACTCTCCCAAAAGGAAAGTTGTAGAGGACTTCCAGACGCATCTCCTGTATTTGTTTCGGAATTTTGTACCGTGGGATGTGGGAGTTACAGGGTCGGGAATACTGCTGTTCGTCAGGCGAGCAGATTGGTACAGACCGACGGTAATCTGTCAATTTGAGGTAGTAAAAGATTTTTATGGTCATGGCTGTAATTGAGAAAGTTGTAGATAATTTAGATATCTAGCTGCTGTATAAAATTCAGAATTCTTAGACCCCTGTACTGTTTCTGGGACGCAATTGTATACCGCTGTCCAATCTGCCAGAACAGAGTTCTTCCTCTGTTTTGGGCATTAAATTACACCTATCTGTGATCAAAATAAAAATATGTGTTATACATGAAAAATGTAGATTTTTAAGTGATGAATCCAGAGAGGTATCGTTTGATGTATTTGAATCAATATTTTTAGAGTTACGAAAATGTTAAGCAGCACTGCTGCAAAGGGTAATTTGCTGAATTGTTGAGCGGAGAGAAGTTAGTGCGGGTTCGGGGTTCTAGCGACGTCTTTAATTATTTATGTCAAGTTTGTATGCTGTGGCTTTGTGCTGAGAGATGCCTTTTGGACAGGTGGTCTTGTCCCTGAGCGCTCTTGATTTTACTTCGCTTCGTCGGATTGAGGCAAGTAAACGTAGCGGTGGTTGCTACCATTTAACTTGTTATTCCTTCTACTTTCAGTTTACTTTATTATTATAATTTGATACATTATGCCATGATTGCATGAAATCTTAATTGTGGAGATGGTAGCAAGTATAATGATGGTTTAAATTTTGTAGCATGGATTGTCGATGTTTGTTGGTGTTTGATCCATGTTATGAAAATGTGTGGTCTTGATGATGTTAATGATATGTTGATATTGTTTATGGTCGATTGCAAGTGAAAGAGTTCATGAGAATTTCTGATACATAGATGTTGTGAATGCACGTTTTATTTGTTAAGACATTCACATTTGTGCATCATGCTGATTGATTGAAGTCTTGGTCACGAGATGACCAAGCGTCGAGGTCCCCGACATGTTGATAACGTGACGGGCTAAAGGTCCCCATACTTGAGGAGTATGGGCAATTGGTCCCTGTACCAGAGGGTACAGGCATGGGTGTGCATCGACGGATGCACACTTTGCATTACCGGTAAAATGCAGAAGAGAAAGAGATAAAGAGATTTTTGACCATCCTGCATAGCATGAAAGCATTCATATGCATTGCATTGTGGAAAGATTCATTTGCATGCATATGCAATATGTTGTGGTGAAGTTATTTTGTGGAATATTCAACTTCATAGTTGCCATGTGGAATTGGCTCATGTGAGCTAATTGTGGTATGAGGATTGTGGTTGTGGTCGTGGAATGCGATTCCTTCCTTGTGTTTGGTAAGGGTTGTGATGGTGGCATGAGATTCTTTCCTCTTGTGGTAATTGATGATATCAATTGTGGATGTGGGAAATAGTAAAGTATTGAAGTATGACATACATATGTTTTATTGCTATTGGTAGTGGTAGTGGTCGAGGATTTAAAGTGGTCAAACAAGATTTATTTGCTAAATGCTTTACCGTCATTGATGGTGATTTGAGGTTGATGATTAATCTATTGTGGATTGTAGAAGATTAAATGTTTTCTCTTGCACTAATCGTGGATAAAATGATTGCATGCTATGCCAATTAAATATGAAATTGAAGAGGTATGAATACGGAAGTTGTGGTGGTTTAATAATTGTAGACATGAATTGTGGTTGTAGTTGTATGGAATTATAAATGATGATGTATAATTATTTGTAGTTTGAATAGCATGTTAAACAGTTTGCTTGCTGAGATTTTATCTCACCCTTGTTTCCCCCTCCCTACAGGTGGACTTTGAGCATGGGAAGGGTAGAACGGCACCACACTGATGCACGTGAATCATATTTTTTATGCTGTAATAAAGTTGAAATGATTCTAGACCTTGCATAGCCTTGTTGACACTATCTTAATAATGTTAAATTTGTGAACTATGTTTTAGATTAAAATGTTGGAGGATGTTTTAAATAGTGAATTGCTATCACTATCCTGTTATTCCTTAGTTGTTTATGCTTCCGCTTATACTATCTTGTTTAGTAATTGTTTCTAGTTTATTTTATCTTGTAAATTGGCTAGTTGTGGAGTAGAGTAGCATTCCAGGGTAATGTGGAACCTGGGGTGTTACAGAGAGCCTCTGACTTTCTTTCTTCAAAGAATGAATGCCTCCAACCCCTTATTGAAGTCAAGTGCATTCGACCACTTAGTGTACTCGAACTCCTTGACTTGATCACGATAATACAGTACCCCGATGAGTACTACCTACGATTAGGTACTCCATGAATGTTCTGCTCGATCTCTCACTGCAGTACTTTTACGAGTACTCCCTTCAATCATAGTGGGTTTCGACCATGGACGTCTCCTGATGCGTTTCGACCACAACAGTCTTCCGATGGGTTTTGACTACTGTGACTGTTCAACCACGAATGTTTTCCATTGGGTTTTGACCACAGTGGATTTCAACCACGACAGTCTTCTAATGGGTTTTGACCATTGTGACTGTTCGACCACAACAGTCTTTTGATGAGTTTTGACCATGTGGATTTCGACCACGGATGTTTTCCGATGGGTTTCGACCACATTGGGTTTTCGACCATGACTGTCTTCTGATGGGTTTCGACCATGTTAGGTTTTTGACCACAGTTGTCTTCCGATGGGTTTTGACTACTGTGACTGTTTGACCATGACGCTCTTTCGATGGATTTTGACCACAGACGTTTTCTGATGGGTTTCGACCACGTTGAGTTTTTTACCATGGTTGTGTTTCGATGGGTTTCAACTATTGTGATTGCTGATCCCGATTGTTGCTTGATAGTGTCAACCATGTAACATTCAATCACGGATGTTTCCCGGTGGTGTTGACTACAGTGACCTTCGACCATGGTGATTGCTGACCCTAGATGTTTTCCGATGGTTTCGATCATGTGACTTTCGACCATGGAGATTTCTTGATAAATTCTATCATAGTGATGCTCGACCACTAAGCGCATCTGATGGGTTTTGACCACCATGGATTTTGACCACAGGCATCTCCCGATGAATTTCGACCACGGTGGATTTCGACCATAGACGTGCCTTGGCGGATTTCGACTCTGATGAATCTCGACCACAGACAGTTTCCTATGGATGTCGATCACATTGATACTTGATCCCCGTGGTCTGCTCTACTAATTCTTCTACTCAGGCTATACCTTTGACACCAATGCTCACTGCCATTTTTGTCAGTTTGGTCATGCTAGACGTTAATCATACATCTTCAAATCACTTCTGTTGTGTTCGTTCGATACCGATGAGGTAGAATGGCACAAGCAGGCGCGGTCAAGTGTGACGAACACGCTATCAACGGCCCCATAGACTAACAAGGCTATGGATAATGCCAATGCCTACACCTTCATTAATCATTCATCCCTTGCATGAGGAACATAAAGCGAAGACTGAAGACGACGACCAATGCGCAGCTTAATCAGAGGTTTTCCGTGGGTTATCCTGTGGATGTAATCAACTGGGAGGCCTTCCGAGGCCCTAGGAACCAGTACACTATATCGTCTATGTCAGATCTACTATGCAAAGCAGGCTACAAAGCGCATATATATAAGGGATCTGTAATTTTATTCTTCTCAAATGAATGAATAAAATACAAGTTTTTCCTATCTTTTGTTGTGTTTATTTATTTTTGTGTACTTTAGTACACTGGCATGCCCACATCTTATAACCCAGGGCCAGAAATCCGCGAGCGATTTCTCATGTCAAACAGGTAGATTTGTGGTGGTTTATTTTGATGATATACTGATATATAGCAAATCATTAGAGGAACATCTTGAACATTTATGTGCTATTTTTAATTCTTTACATGGTGCACGTTTATTTGGTAACCTTGAGAAGTGCACCTTTTGCACCGGTCGAGTCACGTTTCTTGGCTATGTTGTTACTCCACAGAGAATCGAAGTTGATCAAGCGAAGGTTGAAGCAATACAGGGTTGGCCGACTCCTAACACGGTCACACGAGTGCAGAATTTTTTTGGACTTGCTAGATTCTATCGTCGCTTCATGAAGGATTTTATCACCATCGCTGCCCCATTGAATGAGCTCACCAAGAAGGGCGTGCCATTTGTTTGGAACGCTACACAAGAGAATGCCTTCACCATGTCGAAAGATAAGTTAACACATACACCACTACTCCAATTCCCTGATTTTAATAAGACTTTTTAACTAGAATGTGATGCCAGCCAAATTGGTTTAGGTGGCGTGTTGTTACAATAAGGTACACCTATAATATACTTTAGTGAGAAATTGAGTGGACCTAGTATGAACTATTCTACTTATGATAAGGAGTTATATGCATTCTTTTCAACTTAAGAAACTTGGCAACATTATTTATGGCCCAAAAAATTTGTTATACATTCTGATCATGAATCTTTAAAGCATATTCAAAGTCAAGGTAAACTAAACTGTAGACATGCAAAGTGGGTTTAATTTAATGAGTCTTTTCTTTATGTCATAAAATACAAGAAGGGAAAGGAGAATATTATTGCTAATGCTTTGTCTAGGAGATATACCATACTTTCACAACTTGACTTCAAAAATTTTGGATTAGAAACTATTAAAGAGCAATATGTATACGATGCTGATTTTACATATATATTGTTGAAATGTAGGAAAATATGGAACAAATTCATTATTAATGATGGTTTTGTGTTTAGAGCTAACAAGTTATGCATACTAGGTAGCTTTGTTCATTTGTTATTGTTACAGGAAGCACATGGAGGTGAGCTGATGGTACACTCTGGTGTGAAGAAAATGGAGGATATACTTGCTGATCATTTCTTTTGGCCAAAGATGAGATGAGACATCAAATGCTACGTTGCTTGTTGCACTACATGTCTAAGAGCTAAGTCACGAATTAATCCTCATGGTTTATACATGCCCTTACCTGTTCCTAGCATTCTGTGGGGAGATATTTCAATTGACTTTGTTTTAGGGTTGCCTAAAACAAATAAGGGGAGGGATAGTATATTTGTGGTTGTTAACAGATTTTCTAAGATGGCCCACTTTATACCATGTCGTATGAGCAATGATGCTACCAATATTGTTGATTTATTCTTTCCTGAAGTTATTCGTTTGCATAGTGTGCCTAATACTATAGTTTCATATCGTGATGCTAAATTCCTTAGCCACTTTTGGAGAACTTTATGGGCTAAATTGGGGAGTAAGTTGTTATTTTCTACTACTTGTCATCCCTAGACTGATGGACAAACTGAAGTTGTGAATAGAACTTTATCTACAATGCTTAAGGCTGTGTTGAAAAAGAATTTTAAAATGTGAAAAGAATCCTTACCTTATATTGAGTTTGCTTACAATCGTTCGTTGTATTCTACTACAAAGATGTGCCCTTTTGAAGTTGTTTATGGTTTTGTGCCTCATGCTCCTATTGATTTAATGCTTATTCCATCTTCGGAGAAATTGAGCTTTGATGCTAAACAGTGTGCTGAATTGATTTTAAAAATGCATGAGACAACTAAGGAGAATATAGAGTGCATGAATGGTAAATATAAAATTGCTGGTAGTCAGGGGAGAAAACATTTAACTTTTGAACTTGGAGATCTTCTTTGGTTGCACTTGAGAAAAGATAGGTTCCCTGAATTGAGAAAGTTAATATTGATACCAAGAGCTGATGATCCTTTCAAAGTATTAGAAAATATTAATGATAACGTATACAAGCTTAAACTGCGTGTAGATTTTGGAGTTAGTCCCATATTTAACATTGCTAATTTAAAACCATACTTGGGATAAGAGAATGAGTTGGAGTCGCGGATGACTCAAATGCAAGAAGGGGAGGATGATGTAGACATCCATCCCGTGGATACACATGTGCCTACACACACAACTCATCCATAGAAAGTGTTACAAGGACCACTTACTCGAGCTTGCACTTGCCAACTTATTTACCAGGTGAATTCATTCCTAGGTTTATATATTATTGAGAATAGATCGCTAATGCAAGTGATTTAATTGTGCTTAGGAACATAGGAAAGGATGAAGGAGAGACGTGGAGTCATGGACATGCATGGAAGGCATAATGGAGGTCACCACATCACTTTGGATCCGAGTAAACCAAGAGTTTGAGTTAGGCTCGTTTTGGATTCGGATTTAGACTGTCGCATTAGTATTAAGTTTAAACAGATGTAACTTCTTCATATGGACTCCGTTTGGGACGTTCTTGTACTTCTAGGAAAGCTTATCAAGTCTACTTTCTAATAGATCTAGCCTTATCATCAAATTCCATCTGAGCTGAACACAATCATCAAAATAGTCCATGTCTATTTCTGAGCCTGAGTAAAAAGGGTACTAAGCCACCTCCACTTGGGCCCATGGGCCTTGTAACCCTAGGGTCGTGCACCCACTTTCCTAGCCGCCACCCTGGTCATCTCCCTATATAGGAGCTGACGCCTCCCTTTGCTAGAACTTAGATTTTGTTGAATTTGGGTTTAGCCATTGTGCAAACTTCTGTTTTTCAGTTGTGTCGGACGACCACCTGTCAAGACAGCCCTCCAGATCCCACCTTTGTTTTTTTTCAATACAATCTAAACTTCAATCTTATTCGCAATATCAGATTGTCTACATCTTATTCTCGCTAGTTCTTCGATTGCTCGCAGCAATTGAACTTCGTGTTCAGGTTGATTGCGCTTCTGGCTAGGTCAATAACATCTTGGAGTTAGTTCAACGATTGCTAAGGCGCAAGCATCGTCATACGATTGTAGTCAGATCGCGAGAGTCACCTCCACCAAAATCGATAGTTATCAATCTCATTGAAAGATCGGGTATCTCACCTACATCATTATTTGTACTATTTTTCTTCTACTAGTTAGAGACCCGTGCGTTGCAACGGAATCATAAAAATGGTGAGACGTAACTTACTGCCTGGACAACTTCACACATCAAACAAATGAGACCAGAAATTATCTTCTCACTTTTGTTGGCTAGAGCTAGTAAAAGAAGAACTTCTCTGATGTGTGGCATCTTACTCAGAAAAGCCTGAGGTAAATCCTACAACCAGATAGCATCATACAGTAAAGGATTTCTCAATTTATTATGAGTTGAAAGTATATTAATTGAACAATATTATGTAAAACAACAAATTCATCAATGGAATAGCAGCCATTCAAAAACTTTACAGTACCATTGTATATTCAACAAAATTACAAGTCAACTACTTAACAGGGGCAATTCAATAGATGACAAGATATAGTGAAAAAAGAAACACAAGGAGCACTCAAATCATTAATTCAGGTGATGTACTCCTACTTCATACCATGCCACTGGAGCTTCTCAGAGCACCAACCACAGAAGCAGCACAAAATGCATTAGTGTGTGCATGTGGAAAAATCAAAACTTGAACCAGCTGGCATGTCCAAGAATCACAGTTTATACAGAATAAATTTATCAGATATTGTCAAAGAGACAAAAAAGGAGAAAGGGGGTCAGTATTGCAATGCTTTCAGTCTTAATCTTCATGTCATATAGATAATTACGGAAAAATATCCTACATGAACTAAATGATGCTCTGAACATCATAAAATTTAATCCCAAATGAGCTATATATTAGTTAGTTCAAGTTATTCAAGCATTAAATCAGTGTCTTAACACAAACAAAAGAGAGTAACCTGAATTGTGCAAACCATTCCATGGCACATACCAATTCCCAAATACTATATTTCTAACCGAAAGAAATACACATGGCAACAAAAGGTGGACTAGGACTGTGTGAAAACTTGGCATTAGCTAACAAGGCCCAATTCAACCACTATTTCATGCAACTACCAAATTGACCAGTTGATTACACCAATGCAGTACAGAATCCTGCAGAATGAATCAGAAGAATAGAACTTACTTGGTACTGGCTGACAAGCTCGATCATAACATCTATGGCCATGTCAAATGAGAAAGACACCTTCATTGGCAACACAAGAACGAAACAGCATGTGAGCACGTGTATGCACAACTAATCCCTCAAAATACACTTTTACGAGCTTATAAAGAATCGATGGGTGCATTGTTCACACCTGCAAGGAGTTGAACGCAAAAGTGAGAAGTGGGTGCGTGGCGAGTGCAGCCGCCGGCATCTCCGAGAAGCATCCGATGTGGACCTACAATGCTATCGCTTCTCTTAGCGTAAGGCGAGCGCAAAACAAAGCAAAGGAAGGCGGATATCCAGAGAGAGAGAGGAGGAGGAGGAGGAAGAGGAGGAGGAGGAGGAGGAGAGAGACGAATGATTTAGATCAAATCGGATGACTGTATAGAGAGGAGAGGAGAATACACCGACGACCACCAACTTATTTTTATATAATAATAGAGATTAATGAAATAACACGTATGTCTTTCACATGTTCTCCAAAGAAAAAACAATTTCTGCCACTTTGTTGAACCGAGCCCACTAATCTAGGTTCAACTTCTGATTTCCATCCAGGTTTTACAGTTCAGACTTGGGCTCGTGATTCTTGAACGGTTGGAGTGGATGGTGAAACATGTAAGAATTGTTCCCAATTTTTAAATTGTGCACGCGGAAATATATTAATTTGCATGGGTCTATCCATTTATTTATTCACTTGCACTTAGGCTCGTAGTGATGCTTACATACTGACTTTTGTGCTTTAATAAATTAATGGGAGATGAAAGAAAAGGAACTATTTTTAAGAGGAGGAATGCTACGGCCCAACGTCCGATCCGGGCGTACGGCTCCAAATGCTCGGCTACAATATTTTTTTTGCCTATTTTTGTAAAAAAAATGAAGAACGGTGTGAATATTTATATCCACAACATTGCTCATTCATATTTATAATATTTTTTGGTCATATATACAACACAAAAAAAGAAAGAACAATCTGAGTATTCGCATCATACGCTTTGATGTAAAATTCTTAAATAATGTGTGTAATGTTTTTAATCACTATATGCAACAAAAATATGTGATACAAAAATTGATATTGTATACATAAAATAAAAAATATTGCATAAAAAATATAGACAAAAAATATTACAAACATAAATAAAATTATTATTAATATAACTAAAAAATATTACAGCCAAACGTCTAAAGCTAGCGTCCGGATCAAACCCTTTTAAGAAAGAGGGGTGTTAGTGGTGCCTACACCTAGCAACAGTAATTTGAATATTAGGCAATGTACAATAAAGTACCACTCTATCTTTAACCGTAACCGTATGATGTGACATGGAATCGGAGTACACGGGGCTCTCCAAGTTACGCAATGTGCGCAGCATTTAGAAGGTTTCCTTCGTTTGTAAGAGTTGAGATTTTCGGTGGTTGGAGAATATCTATATGTGGCAAACAATGAACACTTCTTCCAGATATTTTCTTGTACACGTGGCAAGCAATCTAGACATTCTGTAGGGTGTTGGGACATGGTCCAAACAACTTAGCTGTCAACAAAAGGTTCAACGAATAATCGGCCAACTATTATATGTCTAGAAAAGCCAAATACTTCTTTTACCTGTTAGAACCACAGAGGTCCGAGTAGTATATGTTCCGGAGCTGAAAAGATGGAGAAAGTAGAGCGTAAAGAGAATCCCCAAGAGCACTAAATGTCCCTCTCTGGTAGGGGTTGACAAATAATACCATTCCAGGTAATGATTGGTAATAGCATACTTGAGTAGATCAACTAGAGAACTGCCTAATTCAAACTGTCGATTTTCGTCCTTTCTTTAATGTAGTAAACCAAGTAATTTATGTTATTACACCAAAATTACAATTAGATGGACCTACCTAGATTACCCTTCATCAATGTTAGATAATCTTGATACTTGTCGATCACCTAGATTACCCTTAACCAGCAGCCTTGTTTACCACGGTATGTATGTCCATCTCTACCTAGACATCCTTTGCTCCCTCGGATCTTTAGAACGCCAGGGGCCTTCTTAAACAGATCCTAATCCCTCTGTAACAGCCCGCAAGTGGTTTGCGTTGGCACTCGAGCGTTAAAAGTCCAACAGAAATTTGGTTAACGTTCTCACTATTTACATGAAGTTCCATGTATGGGACGTCGCGTTACATATTCTCCTCGACTTTTTATTTGCACCTGAGAAAGGAACTTGAGTGTTGATCGAAAGCGATGCTTTTCAATGGAATGAGAGATCCAATTTTTTTATGGCATCCACGTGTTGCAACATAACAGCATTGTTATTGCTCAAGAATGACAGCAAATGCGTCGACCATCCACGTGTTGATTTTCTCCTGTAGAGGTGCAACGTTCCAAAAATTGGAAATTCGAAAATATATATAATTTAAAACTTTTATGTATTTTGTTGATATTTGGTTTTACTGAAATAATTGTTGGATGTATTTCTGGAAGTTGAGTTATGAAAAGTTAACTCAAGAAAAGTTATACAATTAATAAATCAAATTTAAATAAAAAGCTGAATCTAACAAGATAATCCATAAAGTAATGCAAGAGAATTTACAGTAAAAATTTATTTAAAGGAAACCAGAGGAAAATGCTAAATTTCAAGTATATTTCATTAAAATAATTCATGAGCTAAAATTTAAACAAAGAAATTTAGCAAGAGAACTGGAATTACAATCCGATAATATAAATCTTAAAAATATAAACCATTTCAAAACCTAGATCAAATTAAGAACCAGATTGAGTTCAATTCAAAATATGGGAATTCAAATTCAAAGTTTAATTCAAACCTAAACTGAATTTCAAATCCACCGCCACTCCAATTCACTGGTGCGGTGTTCCACCGCCGCTCTATCCCAGGCCACCATTGCCAGACCTCCCCACAGCTTCTCCGACCTTGCCAATCACTTTGGTGAGCTCCCCGTGTCCCCTAGATGCTCTCAGACCCCTTTAATTGCTCACTGCGCCATTCGAAGGCATGGCTGCCATGGTGCCCAAGCTTCACCGCTACCCCGCACCATTGTGCCATTGCCCCGGTTCACCAGCAGCGATGCAACCACCACACCTAGAGTCGCTGAGGTCCCAACAACCCATTTTGGGCATTGTCAGAGTTCACTGTTGCTTACTCACTGATGACGCACACGTCGTTGCCTACCTCGCCAGCAACAAACACAGTAGTGCTCCTCCTCTACGAGAAAATACTATAACATGGTTAAGATTAATTCAAAAAATTAGATTAAGTTAATTGTCACTGACATGTGGGCACAACCGATTTAGAAATCTAAATAAAGTAGGCCCTTCATTGTGTCCGCTGCACCTATCAGTCACCCTTCCTATTTCGTTAAAGAAAATAAATCAAAAATAAATTTTTAAAAAAAATCATAAGAGTCCAACTAGTTAGTCGCTATTAAATTTGTTCTTAAGAAAAATAAATCAAAACTAAATTAAGATCCAGCTGGCTCCACCTGTTAGCCTCTGAAGTATTTTCCAATAAGAAAGTAAATTGGAAATAAATTAAAAATTATGGGGTCCCGCTGTTAGTGAGACAATCTTTCTCCTCTATTTAATTTTCGATTTTTCCTGAATTTAAACTTTGGAAGGCTTGCTCTAAGTCATTTTAAATCCAAATTAAATGAAACTTATTCTAACTTCATCTAAAATCAAGATCTTTCCAATGGGAGTAACATAATAAATTTTTTAGTTCATTTGGATTTATTTGTGTTCTATGGTATTTATTCAATTTTTATCGTGATCGTCTAATCAGATTACAAAGCCCAAGAAGAACAGTAGCTCGATCCGAACCAAGATCCTCAAGGCCAAATATCTTGTGAGCACGCGAATCAATACTTTTATCATTTTGCACCTCAATTTTGAATGCAAATTATGATGATTTAAATTACTAAATTGCATGCTTTACTTTATTATGCAAATTATATTCGTATTAGCTCGTAGTTATTGCCCCATGGATAATTACTTAATTATACCACACTCGTTGACTTTGGACATAAAAGCTTGTCGTCTTAGATAATGGTAAACATGCTAGTGATAAGTCTGTATCTAAGCACCATGCTTAGCCTTGCTTAGATACCCATGGGTATTAAATTGTCCTAACATCATTTTCAAACATGCGAACTTGGTTTAGGCAGTCACTGGTGGGAAGTGGCTAGTATGTTGAACTCAATTATTTTTTGCTCCTAAAACCCTAAAACATGTTTAAATATTTGGGTGGATGGTAAGAGGTGTTGGTGCGGATGTAGCATAAGAATATGTGGTTTGTGGTAGAATCGTCCAGATAACTTTAAGGACTAAATCATGTATGACCTCTCAAAGTTAAATAATATAACTACAAATCTATAATGGATATGATCTAGCTAATTAATTTGCATCGACTTAGTGCAGTTGCACCATTTGAATGAATATGGGTTGTGTTGTTGGATTTAAGCCATTGTGCGGCGCAAGAGGGGGCCTCTGGAATGGGTGGATGTAACTCCCTGGTGGTGGAAACCTTAGCGAGTGTGGCCCATTGGGAAGATGCTTTGTAAATGCCCTGTGGTGATCTTCTTGATCTGCATGTCTAAGAAAACATGTGTAATATAATAAGTTGATTGTTTCTTGTGGTTAAAGTGTATGACCTCTACAGGATAAAAACTATTCACACAACCATGCCCACGGTCATGGGCGAGCGTTGGGAACCTACTAGAGTTAGTATTTGTTTCGAAAAACTTTGTGGGTGGGATGTAAAATGACGGGTAGATGTAACCTTGGATTGATTTCCTTTGGGTGGATGTAACCTAATGATAGATAATGGTTGGATGTAACCCTAGTAACCAAACTAGCATATGGTGGAGATAACCATGCAATATGTGGATGAAATCTGCACTACTATTATTGTATTCTTACACACACTTTAGAAAATCTGGTTTAGTTAAAATTGGTAAGTTTTAGGAATTTCAACTTACAGTAGCTTTCAACTAATGGCATTTAGAAAATAAAAGAATCAGAGCCTTTCTTTGTTCAGCCATGCATCTATATTATTGCATTCTATGTGTTGGCTCATGTAGCACGGTTGTTTGTGCTCATAGTTGCGTACTCAATTAACTCAAAACTTGTGGACCAAGACCACTACTCCTACTACGACGCTCTAGGAATAGATGGAGAAGAAGGTGGCAAAAATTAGGTTGATTTGTAGTATTATAATCCTTACCCTAGATAGGCGGTCGGACTTTGATGGTGATGGTGTGCACTCTATTATCTAGATTTATGGAAAGTAGTATGGTATCATTTACCCCCAATCGCTTGTTTATGGTAAGGCGTGGCCTCACCTTTTGCTTCTTGCATTCGCTTCCACTTTTACTAATGAAAACATTTGGCTTGATCAGCCCGTATTGTAAACTTTTCTTGCTATGGGTTATTTAAACTCTAGTGTGTAATATAAGTGTTTGGTATGGTTCATGCAATGTATGAAATGATTTAGCAATATATCTGCGAGAACTATTTACTGATCCAGGGAATAGTTCAGTGGAATCACAAAGGCTCCCATTCACCGGGCAACTGTGGTACCTGCACTGGAGCCAGCTTCATAGAGGAGTAGATAGACTTGAGGACTTTGTTAGATAGAAGTGCTTGCTAAGAGTTGGACTTTTGTATGCGAGCACTAACCCACTTGTATTTAGTAGTAGATGTTGTAACATGTATGGTAATGTATTGTGCTGACATGGACAAGCATAGCCTATGTGCTAGTTGTCATGCAACCACTTACTATGAATGATATGTGGCCACCGTAGGCCTTGTATTGTGTTTCACCATTTAGACTTAAGTGCTAAATAAGAATGTTATCCGCATATGGGCCCAAAACGAGCCATAGTAGAGCAAGATAGCACCAGTCACCAAGAAGCAAGCCCTGTAGTCTAAGGGAGAGACCGTAGAAGAGGGCCTAAACTTCATCCACCACAGGTGAATTTCGCCATGGTGCAAGTAAGGGCACAATAGATGCAAATTCTGCAAGCCATCTTTGCCGCCCAACAAGTCGAGACTACTAGCCATAACTCCAAGCTAGACGACTTCCTGAGGACCCAACCCTTAATGTTTGCATCAACTGATGAACCCCGTGAAACTAAGGACTAGTTTCGTGACATGAAAAAGAGGCTTCAACTCGCTAGATGTGCAGAAGAAGATAAGGTTGTCTTTGCCACTCACCAACTAAAAGGAACCTCGACCGATTGGTGGGAGAACTACCTATCTGCCCAAGGTGGAGAAAGTCTCGTGGCTAAGGAAGACCATGAGGATGAAGAAGAAATAGAAAATGCTAAAGAACATGGGGAACCCGATATCATGAAGAGACAGAAGAAGTAAGTAGCTGACCAAGGAGGCTAGGTTATTCCTTTTACCAAATTCAAGATAGCTTTTAAGACCAATTTTATTCCTATAGGAACCACGCGCTTGAAGAAGAATGAGTTTCGGGCATTCAAGCAAGGGGATATGTCGGTCAATGAGTACCTCAACAAGTTTAATCAGCTAGCCTGCTACGCACCCGTAGATGTAGTGGATGAAGAGGAGAAGATCAACTATTTCTTCGAAGACATGCATGAGGAGTTGAGAGTGCATCTAATTATTTAAGATTTCCCTAGCTTCAATCACCTTGTCAACAAGGCTCTCATTCTGGAGAACGAGATAAGGAACATGGAAGCTAGATGCAAGTGCAAGTTGGCTACTCAGAGGCCACAAGGAAGCTATCCTCAAAGGTTCTTTGGAAACCCCTCCTTTCCTAGACCAGTAGTAGTCTTACTGCCTAGATTTCCAGCTATTGCACCTTGTCCAAGTGGTAACACGCCCCATGCTCCATGACCTGCAATCCAACCCAGCACCAACCCTGTGGCCAACCTCCATTATGTCCATTATGGAGAAAATGGGCATTTCGCCAACTGTTGCCCGCAACACTAGGTTATTCTAGCGAAGTTCAACCTAGGAACCATTCTAGCCCATGGTCAGATGTTAATGCTCAACAAAGGATATTAGACCCCTCAGGCAACCTGGGTGGCCCTGACACCAAATTATGGTCGTGTTAACCACGTCACAGCAAAAGCCCTATGAAGCTACTAGAGCCTTAATGGGTACATTTCTGTTAAGTCGGTACTTGCGCATATCCTCTTTGATTCTAGAGCTTCTCATTCTTTCATAGCAAGGAAGTTTGTTGAAAAACATAAATTGCTAACCTTTGAGTTGAAAAGACGTATGGTACTTAGCTCACCCGGTAACCCTTAACTACTACGCTAGTAAGTCCCGGGTGGAGATCGCCATGGAGGATTTTGGATTCTTAGCAGACCTCATGGTGTAAAATTTCCAGACACTAGACATCATTCTAAGAATGAAGTGGTTAACAAGATATCAGGGAATAATAAACTGTGTTGATAGAAAAGTGATACTCACCATGTACCCCAAGGTAACGGTAGAAGTTAAGGTAGACCAGCCCTACTATTGGGGTCATGTAGTCTACTATTTTGATGATGTGCCTCTTGAAGGAATGCTAGTATTTCAAAACTACCCTGAGGTATTCCTAGAAGAACTACCAAGCATGCCACCTGACTGAGATATAGAGTTTGTCATCGAACTAAAGCCTAGGCAAACCCAATTGCCAAGAGACCATATTAGATGGCTGCTAATGAGCTCAAAGAATTAAAAAAGCAGATCTAGGAGTTTCACGACAAGGGCTTCATTAGGCCCAGCTACTTACCTTGGGGTTCACCAATGTTGTTCGTGAAGAAAGATGGTACCATGCGAATGTGCGTGGACTACAGGACCTTGAATGAGGTCACTATTAAGAATAAGTACCCCTGCCCTGGATAGATGATCTATTTGACCAATTCGAGGGAGCAACAATGTTCTTTAAAATAGATTTGAGATTAGGATACCACTAGTTAAAGATCAAGATTGAGGACATCCCCAAGACAACACTCACCATAAGATATGGTTTGTATAAGTTTACAGTCATGTCATTTGCCCTAACCAATGCTCTGGCTTACTTCATGAACCTCATGAATAAGGTCTTCATGGAATATTTCAATAAATTTGTGATGGTGTTTATTGATGACATTCTTGTTTTTTTTTTCAAAACTACAGAAGAACATGCTGAGCACCTATAGTTGGTACTGGAGAAGCTTGAGCAACACCAATTGTACACCAAGTATAGCAAATGTGAGTTTTGGCTATGAGACATTAGTTTCCTCAGCCATATTGTTTCATTGGAGAAGTATCTATTGACCTAGCAAAGGTAGATGTTGTTTTAGAATGGAAGCAACCCACCTCAATAACTAAAGTATGTAGTTTCCTTGGATTAGCCAAATATTACAGATGGTTCAATGAAGGATTCTCAAGGATTGCCAAACCTCTGACCCACCTACTTAAGAAAGAGAAGAAGTATGAATGGATGGAAGCTTGTTAAGAGAGTTTCTAAGAATTGAAGAAGAGACTAACCTCCACCCTGTACTAGTTTTTCCTTAATACACAAGGACTTTGAGGTATACTATGAAGCCTCACACCAAGGTCTTGGGTGTGTGCTCATGCAAGGATGAAAAGTTATGGCACATGCATCGAGACAGCTCCACCCTCATGAGGAGAATTGCCTGATCCACGATTTGGAGCTAGCTTCAGTAGTGTATGCCCTAAACATCTAGCGTCATTGCTTGATTGGTAATCATTATGACATATACATTGATCATGAAAGCCTCAAGTACATCTTCATGTAATCAGATCTCTACCTGAGGTAGAGAAAGTGGCTAGAGCAGATCAAAGACTATGATCTAGGCATCCACTACCATCCTAAAAAGCTAAAATAGTGGCTGATGCCTTGAGCTGCAAGTTGTATTGCAATAATATCATGGTTCAAGAACAATAGCCTAAACTCTATAAGAAATTAAGGGCACTCAGTCTGGAGATAGTAGAGCAAGATATTATAGCTGCGATGGAGATACAACCAACCTTGGAGGATCAAATCAAGGCCACTCAAAAGGAAAACTCAGGTGTCTAGTGATTTAAGCACCTCATGGCGAAGAGAAAAGCCTCCAAGATGATGGAAGACTAGCAAGGGGTCATATAGTATGGGAAACACATATTTGTTCCCCACCAGAAGGAGCTGAAAGAGTTAATACTCACTACCACACAAAGGGTTATCACAGACTATTTCTAAACCGTCTGATTTATTGCGTCTATGACAACATACGATTATCAAAGACGGCTTTTAAGCCATCTTTGATAAATCACATCATAGACGGTTCGTATAAAGAACCATCTGTGAAGACCAACTATCATAGATAGTTGGTGCAAATAACCGTCTGTGATAGTAGGCATTCATAGACAGTTTATATAACAAATCGTCTTTGATAGCTCACTCTCTCTATATATAAATTTTTCTGTTTTACAGCTAGCCTCAGAAAATGCTAACCATGCCCTCTACAAACAAGCAAGTAGATCACAGATAATTGCAAATCATATAGCACATGATAATCATTACATAGATCTCACAAATGAATTATAACTAAATGATTTACAATTGAATGAATTACAACTGAATCAAATATTTGAACATCTATTAATTGTTGTCACCAGAGTTGAACTCTCACTTTGGGTCAATGGCATCGATCATCAAGAAGGTGGAGAGTTATCCTCAAATGTCGAAGAGTTCATTAAGATCGAATGTACTTGAGTTAATTGTCATACCCTATTGATAGGAGTCAATAGACATCATAAAGTCATAAACTAGACATCATAAAGTCACAACTCACAACTTGTTCTTGATTTAGATAAATGATGTCCACGTATTTGATGGTAACACTAATATAGTCTCGCACACCCCATAATTTAAATGAGATAGAGACAAAGTCAGATCCCATATCACACATGATAGCTAAAACTCTGTTAGTCAGAGTAGTAGTTGTTTCAAAACACCCTTCTAATAAGATCTTGCAATAATAATATATGCCAAGATGAGAAAAAGGGAAACAATTATATGCAAATTCTTCTAGAAAGTAGTCAGATCGATCATATTGGTATTTCCCAATAACTACAAGAGAAACATTTAAACACTGTATACTTGGGTTTTAAAGGGCTTGAAGCAAATCACACACTCTAGTATGTCAGATTCTATGAAGTAGGTCAAGTCTGCTGTCTCTTCCTCCTTATCATATTGCATGTTGGGCTTGGTTGCTGTCTTAGGCGTACTTGCCACCTCCTTTGTGACTATCCATTGGCTTCTTCACACTCCCTTTCTTCATCTTTGGTCCTAAGAAGCCAATGGATAGTTGCAAAAAGGTGGCGAAGTACGCCTAAGACAGCAACCAAGCTCAACACGCAGCATGATGAGGAGGAAGAGACAGCAGCTATGATGTACTTCAAAGACCTTGACACACTGGAGTATGATTTGCTTCATGCCCTTTGAAACCTAAGTGTACAGTGCTTTAATGTTCCTCTTGTAGTTCTTGGGAAATACTAACATGAGTAGTATGACTATTTTCTAGAAGAATTTCTAGAAGATATCTTCTCCCTCTTGATTTCTATCACCATAACCAAAACCCCCATGCACCCTTTGAAACCCTCCACTATTTGTACCGACATGACCATTGAAATCACCTCCTAAGAAAATCTTTTCATTGATAGGCACACTTCTAACCATGTCATCTAGGTCTTCCCAAAATTGCCTCTTAGCAGTCTCATCCAACCATACTTGTGGTGCATATGCACTAACAACATTCAAAACCAAGTCACCAAAGAGTAGCTTGACTAGGATAATCCTATCCCCCTGTCTTTTCACATCGATAACTCCACTGTTCAAATTCAAATTTAAATTATATTTCATTAAAATTAATCATGAACTAAAATTTAAAGAAAGAAATTAAGAAAGAGAAGTCAAAATAAAATTTGATAATATAAAGCTTAAAAATATAAAAAATTTCAAAACCTAGACCAAATTAAGAACCATATTGAGTTCAATTTGAAACCTAGAAATCCGAATTCAAGGTTTAATTCAACCTAAACTGAATTTGGAATCAAAATTCAAAATAGAAATTAAATTCAAAATAGAAAAGAAAAATCCAAAATTGGAAGAATAAAGTTAGGCTATCCTGTTCTTCTTCCCCTCTTTTTGGCCTAGCGCCATTTATTCCAACCAGCCTAGCTAGCTAGCCTACCTTTTCTGCCCTGGCTTGGCCCAGTTGGCGCCAACGCACACCCGACCAGCGCATTACATGACCATGCTATGCTTTGTGCCCTTTGTTGCCACGACTGCGCGAGGTCTACTCCCACACGCACGTTCACCCTCCAACCCAGCCAAGTCGTGCGCAGCATGCTCCATGCCGCGCCATGCACTGGTGCACCTGCAACGTGCTCACGCCCTGTGCCAGCCGTGTTGTGCCAGCACCACCTCAATCTTTGACTGCGTCACTGCCCGCCTTCATGTGCGCCTGCCTGCATCACCACAGTCCCATCCCCTACCTATTACTATGACTCGTTCTACAACAAGAGCACCGCACTACCACGATGCTGCCAAGACGTCGTGTCATGCTGACTGCCACACCGATGACCGCGTGGAGAGAGCACCACTGTCGTTGCCACTTCACGCTTCATCCTCTCATCTCATCTCTCCACTACACCCAAGCCGTAGTGATGCTAGTAATGATTACTCTGCCATGTCATCCTCTCTGCCATGGCCATGCATTACCAAGCCGTAGTGATGCTAGTAATCATTACTCTGCCATGTCATCCTCTCTGCCATGGCCGTGCATTGTCCATGCTGCTCAGTCACCTCGCTGGCTATAAAAGCCATGCCAAGCTCTCCATTTCCTCTCCACACCCTCCTCTTCATTTTCCTCCAAGCAATCACATTTTTCCTTCCTTACAGCTCGCTAGCACCACACTCTTCTCCAATTCGGCTGCCCATCACCCTCGTCACTCTAGTGAGCCTTCAACCGATTTCTTGTGAATGGAGCACCTCCTCACCTCCCTCTAACTTTGTCATCGCCCAATTTTAACTTGCAACTCCTCTAGCTCACCGGTGCCATGTTCCACCACCGCTCCACCCAGACTGTAACATCCCAAAATCCAAGCATTCAAAAATATGGAATTTTAAAACTTCTCTTGTATTTTGCCGGTGTTCAAAATTTCTTTTGAATATTTAGTTGAAACCTTTTTGATTTTTTTGACATATAAATTAATATACTGAGAAGTAATATCCAAAGTAACAACAATATTGATGTTAAATAAAAGAATGGAAAATCCACGGATCTACACACAAATCAAAAATTAAAGTATTAAATAATGGAAATAAAAATTTGAATTCTAATCTACCTAGGTAAAAGAGAGTCAATGGCACATTTAAATAGTTGAAAATTTTAAAACTTAACTTTTAAAGGTCATGCAAAAACTGAAATCAATAATCATAATGAGAAATATAAATTTAAATTAAAAACCCAAAAGTTTAAACCTTGCTTGAGCCATTATTTTCTCTTTTCTTTCCTTTCCCTTTCTTCCTCTCTCTTACATGTGGGGCCCTTTCTTTTTCTCTCTCTCCCTCCCTCTCTCTTTTCCTGACAGCCGGCCCCCATCCTTCCTTCTCTCTCTCCCTTCCTTTCCTTCTCTCCTACACACGGGCGCGACTCCCTCTTTCTTTCCCCTTCTTCTCCTTCCCCTGCGCCAGCTCTCCTTCTCTGTCTTCGCACTCCCTGCGCTTGCTCGCGTCACTCGACCGCCCGGCCCCATGCTCCCTGTTCCTCCGTCACCTCTGCGCCCTGCGTCGCCTCACATCGCACTACCATTCCTTGCGCCGGCCATCGCCATACCCTACCCCTTCACGCCTGCTCCCTTCGCCTCAGCATTCACATCGCCGTCCACTCAAAGCGACTGGTCTCCGCCTTCCATGCCGCTCCGTCAACCACAGCACCCATTCCCGTCGCGTCTCCGTCTCGGCGCCTGCTCCCGTCACATCACCGTCGCGACTACTACAGCCCCCGTCCCTGACTCCCGCTGCCCTGCGCCATGACGCTCGCACAGTCGCCGCAGGCGCTCCTCGACGCCAGCCCAGCCTCTCGCCTATAAAGATCGCCAAAGCTCCCAGTTGCATCGCCATTTTTCGCTCTCGCTCCCAACCCAGCCAATTGAACTCCCCTGCCCTCCTGCTCGCCGGTGACCTCTCTTCCCCATGGCCGGCCGACGAGCGCGCCATCAAATTGACGCGAGATCGGTTCAATTCCCTCTCCCTGGAGCCTCCTAGGAGCACGGCGAAGCTGTCCCCACCCTCCGCCGAGCTCCACCGTGCCTGTACATCACCGGTGTCGAGCCTTCCCTCAGGCCGCCACCGCTACACGTCACCAGCCCACCTCCGGTGTTCCTCGGCCCCCATCGGCACCTCCTTCGGCTTCCCCTCGGTGCCGGCATCCCGTTTTGCCCACCGCCGACACCTCTCCGGCCGCCCTTCGCCAACAACCCCCCCCCCCCCGCCTATACGCCACCCCGAATCTGCTCTGTTCTGGACTCCTGCCGCTCGGCTCCTCTACAACTCCTTCCCCCTGGTAAGTCGAGAAACACCTGTGCCTGACTGGTTAGCAGCGCAAGTGATCAGCACAGCTGCCCGCGTTTAGAATATTTAGGTTGTAAATTTTTGTTTTGTTGCTAAGCCGAATGCAGCTAAGAAAAATCAGGAAAAATCAAAAATAATTCAAAAAAATACTAAAATTTGTTAGGACATAAAAGAGCATATTAAACATTTAATCTTGGGTTAATCATCATATATTAGTAGCTAATGTGCCATGAATAGTTATTCTAAACGTTTGATTATTAATTGAAGGCATATTGAGTAAGTGAGTAAAAATCTAGATTAAGGATATGCTCTCATGAAATGATGATTTAGTAAATGAAGATTACCTACACGATAAATCATAAACCCTTGCATATTAGTAAAGGTTGCAGAATTAGCCAACATGCACATGTAACGCAAATTAAAATACAAAACTGAAATTTGTGGGGATGGTAAGAAGGTATCATTGTGGATATAGACAATCATCAAAAGTTTAGAGTGCCTCCAAATTAAAGGTATAATATTACACAGGTGCTAGAATATAATAGCCCTAGGTCACCAAGCATCAAACTAACCTCACAAACATATAGATACTCTGAAGAAAACATTTAACCAATTACACGAGTAATTAATTAGGACCGCATAAAATGCTACCTATCAAATTACTAGCGATATAAATTAATTCGACAAGCTAAAAGTCGTATACATCGTCTATGGAACCCTGCCTTAAATTCATAAATAGCAACGTTCGACCAATACAATACTTAATACCCAACTAAATTCATACACCTACCCATATGTCCAGTTTGACTCATGGAACTTCCTTAATAAATATAAAAATGATAAAAGAAATTAAATAAAAGATCGATTTATGGTATTCTATTATCAACTATACCTAGTCATCCTTGAACCGAAGAAGGAATATCTCCGTGAGTATTCCTTCATTACAAACCTTCCATGGCATCCGTCTTGACAGATTTCCCTTAGCCATTTATCATTTCGTTCCAGCCCCTGTGACTCTGTCAAACACTCCGTGCCCAACCAACCAAAAATCACCCATTAACTCATAATAAAGCTAAATTGAGCTATTTGGATTTATTTGGACTTTTTGAGTTATTTGCATTTATTTGGATTCAGTTGCTTAGCACGTAAATAGAAATTGGAAGTCATGAAGATTCAATGGATCAAGCGAGATCAAGATCGAGGTGAAGAAAAAGACCAAAAGCTCAAGAACATCAAACGAGAAAGCTTTGAGTGAGCTCAAGACCGCGGTAAACCGCGCAAGGCGAGTCAATATTTTGATCATGCTGAACCTACATTTTCTGCTAATTATTTATGTTTAAATTATCAAATTGCATGCTATTATTTCATATGAAAATTATGTTGCTTTATGAATTCTAGTTATATGCCCATTAATTAGCTTGTTAATATTATCCTCTGTTAGAACATTTGAGTAATTGAGTCTTGCCACCCTACCAAAATTTATTACGGTAAAACTTTCAAAAATAAGTCCTTAATTATACGGCATGTTTAGCACTATTTAGATACACGGGGGCACCAAAATGCCCCAAGCATCCCTTGTAATCATGAGAAACTGATTTGGGCTGTCATGGTGAAAATGACTGCTATATTTTGACATGATTATTTTATGCCCCCAAAAATCGCAAATTGCTTAACTATCTGGCGGATAGTTCGGGGGTGTGTATGGTGCAGTGGAAGCACAAAATGGGCAGTGGTAAAACCGCCCAGATACCACTAAGGACTGAATCTTGTCATGACCTCCTATGTAAAACAGTACAACCACAAGTCTGCAAAGTGCAACTTGGCTAAGTAAATTTATCGAAACCCCTGGACTCATCTCACTGATAGTAGAAAGGAGTGGATATGCAAGGGTAAGTGGAGGCCTAAAGGAACACCGAGTGGAGGGTGAAGTTTCCAGCCGTGCTAGTGTTGTGGGGAGTGGAGCCCGAATGCGCTAGTAGACGTGGTTACATCCCGTGCAACGTGTGAGACCCACCGCAAGTGGGAGCCACCCATAGGGTGAGATGACAAAAGGGGCTAGATACTTTGAAAAGTCACTGTGATGGTCTACTCAACCACGTGACTAAGGAATCATGTGGGGCAACCAGCAGATTGTCCATTGTGGTGAAAGTGTACAAACTCTGCAAAGTCAAAGCTATTCGAATAGCCGTGCCCATGGTCATGGGTGGATATGGGAACTTAACCAGATATAGTTCTATTTCAAAAACTTTGTGGATGGGATTGGAAAGGTGAAGGGCAGTGGAAAGCCCTGATTTGTGTTGCCCTAGGTGTCGCCCCAGTGATAATGTAAGCGGTTATAACATTGAAAGGTTATCATATGGTGCAGACATTCTTTAACACATTATGTTTTAGTTTAAACTGCTAGGTCTCAGGAAATTTCTATGTATCATATTTCAGAAGCAATTTATGGCAAATAAAATAAGCTAATCCTTTCCTTGATTAGCCATGCATATTATTTATTTACATCATGTGTATTGGCTCGCGGAGCACGGTGGATTGTGCTCACCCTCGCTCTCATAATTAATCCAGAATCAGGAGTCGGATCGCTAGACTACAGCAGTACACCAGGTTATGATGGTGAAGAAGATGAAGAGATCAAGAACTAGTTCACGAAACCCAGTTGGCTGCCTGTGGGCACATCCTGAGGTTCCCATCTGTATGCTTCGTTTCCCCTGCTGCATTTTATTGATTTCGGCCTGATCGGCCCATGAGTAAGTCTACTATTATATTTATGCTTCCGCATGATATATATTTTGATATTCAGTACTGTATCTGTGAGCACTATCTACTGATCCAAGGAATAGTGTGATGAAATCACAAAGGATTTTGGATTATAAAATCCGGGTCCGACACAGACCACCTTCACCAGACCTCCCCACCACTTCTCCGACCTTGACAATCACTTTGGTAGCACAGTTAAGTTTAATTCAAATAATTAGATTAAGTATATAGGATTCATTAGTTTAAGTTAATTAGTCACTATCATGTGGGCTTGACCGATTTGGAAATCTAAATAAAGCCGGTTTCAAGCCATAAGTCACTGACATATGGGCCCTTCACTGTGCCTGGGTCCACCTGTTAGTCACTCTTTCCTTTCCTTTATAGAAAATAAATTGAAAGCAAATTAAAAAGCCCTAAGGGTCCCACTTTTCAGTCGTTGTTATATTTTTCTTAAGAAAAATAAATCAAAACTAAATTAAAATCTGGCTAACCCCACATGTTAGCCTCTGAAGTATTTTTTAATAAGAAAATAAATCAAAAATAAATGAAAAATCATGTGGCCCAGCTATCAGTGAGGGTCTCTCAGTCCTCTGTTTATTTTTGGGATTTTCCTAAATTTAAACTTTGGAAGACTTGTTCTCACCTCTTTTGAACCCAAATTAAATGAAACTTGATTCTAAATTCATCTAAAATCAAGATCTTTCTAATGGGAGTAAAATCATGAATTTTGAAGTTCATTTGCATTTTTATTAGGATTCATTTGTGTTCTCTGGTATTTATTCGATTCTCATCGCGATCATTTGATTAGACTAGATGCCCAAGAAAAGCAGCAATTCAAGCCAAACCAAGATCCTCAAGACCAAACAACTTGTGAGTAAGGAGAATCAATACTTTCATTATTTTGCACCTACATTTTGAATGCAAATTATGCTGATTTAAATTATTAAATTGCATGCTTTACTTGATTATGCAAATTATATTTGCAATAGCTCATTGTTATTACCCCATGGATAATTGCTTAATTATGCCACACTCCTTGACATTGGATATAAAACCTTATTACCCTAGAGAAAATAGTAAACATACTAGTGATAAGTCTGTATCTAAACACCATACTTAGTCTTGCTTAGATACCTAGGGGCATTAAATTGCAATGACATCATTTCAAACATGAAAACTTTGTTTGGGTAGTCACTGGTGAGATGTGGCTAGTATGTTGAACTCAATTATTTTATTTTGCCAAAAACCCTAAAACTTGCTGAAATATCTTGGCAGATGGTAAAATGTGTTGGTGCAGATGTAGCACAAAAATGTGTGGTTTGTAGTAGACCGCCTAGATAACTTTAAGGGCTGAATACTATACGACCTTCTAAAGTAAAATAGTATAACCACAAAGTCCATAATGGGTACGACCTAGCCATCTAATTTGCATCGACTTAGTGCATTTGTACCATTTGGATGAACACGGGTTGTGTCGTTGGATTTATGTCGCCGTGCGGCGCAAGAGGGGGTTTCTGGAGTGGGTGGATGTAACACCCCAGCGGTGGAAACCTTGGCGGATGTGGCCCATTGGGAAGATGTATTGTAAAAGTCTTGTAGTGATCTTCTTAATCTGCATATCTACTAAAACATATGGAATATAACAAGTTGATTGTCTCATGTGGGTAAAGTGTCCGACCTCTGCAAAGTGAAAACTGTTCGAATAGCTGTGCCCACGGTCATGGGTGGGTGTTGAGAACCTGTCGAACTTAGTATTTGTTTCTGAAAACGTTGTGAGTGGGATGTAAAATGACAGGTGAATGTAACCCTAGATTGATTTCCCCTGGGTAATATAACCCAGTGATAGATAATGGGTGAGTGTAACTCTGGAAACCAAACTAACATTTGGCGGAGGTAACTATGTAATAGGTGGATAGAACCAGCACTACTATTATTGCATTCTTACACACATTTTAGAATATTTGGTTTAGTTAAAATTGCTAAATTTTAGGAATTTATACTTATAGTAGCTTTCAACTAATGGCATTTAGCAAATAAAAGAATTCAAACGTTTCTTTGCTCAGCCATGCATCTATCTATAGTATTGCATTATGTGTATTGGCTAATAGAGTACGGTTGTTTATGCTCATACTTGGTCACTCAATTAACTTAGAACCTAGACCAAAACCACCACGGCTACTACAAAGCTCTAGGAATAGCTGGAGAAGAACATGATGAAAATTAATTAGGTTAATCTGTTGTACATCTCTTTTAGAAAATTTTACAAATCTTAAAGCAAATAATTAGTGGTAAGAGTAAATTTGTACTAATAGTAACTACCTGGTTATTCTGATGGTAACTATCCTGTTTATTAGGCCTTGCTCTAACGCGCTCTGTGTGTCTCCAAAACAAATAATTGGTGCTCGCATGCATGTATGTAGCCTTCCATTCTCAGCAAAAAGGCCATTCTAGAATAGTAGTGATCAAGGCGGAGATCAATTGCGTTGCACGGTGCGTGCATGGCGATGGTTAGGTTACAACTCATATCACACTTGCACGCCGCAAACATTCATGTGGATACAGAAGGCAGATTTGTCATGTTGCAGCTATTCTTTATCTCCTAGCTAGCTTTTAGTACTGTTGTTAGATGTCGGTAAGCATGGTGGTACACTTGAAGCGTTAGCTTCCATGCATCACTACCGGAAAGCTGCTATATGCCGAGTGTCTGGAATTTTGCCGAGTGCAATCTATCGGGCACTCGGTAAACAACCTCTTTGCCGAGTGCCTTCACTGGGACACTCGGCGAAAATAAAACACTCGGCAAAAATTTCTTTGCCGAGTGCTAACAAGAAAACACTCGGCAACAATAAAACACTCGGCACCAACCGCCGTCCGTTAGATGTCAGCTGTCGCCGTTAGAACTTTGCCGAGTGTCTGGAGCTGACACTCGGCAAAAAGCTCTTTGCCGAGTGTTTTGCTTGCGGCACTCGGCAAAGAAATAAAACCTTTTCCTTTCCTACCCTTCAAACTTTTTCTACTCTCCACATACAACATATGGTACTCCATGTTAAAATTAGGTATATTTTTGTATTTGTTTGCTATATTTAATTAATTAATTGCATTTCAAGCAATTTTGTGAATCAAGTCAAATTTGAACTGCAGGTGATTCAAATAATAGGAAAAAATGAGTAGAAAAATAATATTCATGTTATTCATCCTGGTTTGAGGCCTTACCTGTGAAATGAAAAGGAATTTCGAACATTTTGTTCAGGAAACACGACCACGAACGTGTGGCTGAATGGTTTTTAAATTTTAAAAAAAGCAAACGAAGTCTGAAAATTATGAGATTTGTCAAGATGTCAATATCATACGTGGAGGCTGTGGTAAAAAATTGAGAAGATTTTGCATAAGTTGTCACGTACGATGCTTACAAACCGAAGCATTTCTGAAGAAGAAGCGTAGAGTTGAGAAGGATCCGGTAAGATTTGGAGTCAAAGTGACAGTCGAATTGTGGTTTGACTACAAAACTTTTTGTATAGGCAATAGACAACAGAGATTGTTTCATGTGAAATTTGGGTAATTTCTCGGATCCATTTGATAATTTTAATTTTTAAACTGCAATTATAGAATTTTAATTAATATAAATTGAATTTGAGCTATAACTGCATGAAATAATGGTCTAATATTCGTAGAAGCATCGAATATGCATTGTTGAGTGAATTTGACAAGGCATTTTCAAAGTACATTCGAACAAATTTGTAAAACACGTTATGGAAAAGAAAGAGAGGAAAGGAAGTTTTATTTAAAAAAAAGCTTTGTCGAGTGCCTTGTGGGCGACACTCGGCAAAGGAGGAGTTGTGCCGAGTGCTTTGTGGGCGACACTCGGCAAAGGAGGAGCTTTGCCGAGTGCCCGATCGGCGGAACTCGGCAAAGAGGAGGGCTTTGCCGAGTGCCCGATCGAGGGCACTCGACAAACATTACAAACAAAACGTTAATTTCCCCGCGGCGCGCCACACACGCAACAACACGCCCCGCGCCCACGCGCCCGCGCCGCCCGCCGCCGCGCGCGCATGCCCGCCGCGCCGCGCCGCCCGACCCGCCCCGCGAGCCCGCGCGCGCGCGTCGCCGCCCGCCGCGCGCCGCCACCGCGCCGCGCGCCTCGGCTGCGCGCGCCGCCCGCCTCCCGACGCCCCCGCCGCCGCGCCGCCGCGCCGCCTCCCGACGCCTCCCGCGCCGCCCGCGCCGACGCCTCCCACGCGCCCCCCGCCCCCTCGGCGCGCCCGCGCCCGAACTAAGTTTGAAAATATTCTCTGTCTCATGTTCCCTTTCTTGTATATGCTATATGTGCTCCTTAAGATCTCAGCATGACTCTCCCTCATTTTAGTCCATGGATTAATGTGCTTAAGTCTGGGATTGAGTGTTTATTGTTCTAGTAATTTATGCTTACCATGTGCCCTTTGTTGCTCGAATTACTTGTGGTCTACCTTGCATGTTCCTGGTAGTTAGGGGATGATTTACTGGTGATCGACATTATGCATTGCTACTAGTTAGTCGTCGAAGTTCTAGCAATTTTATTCTCTGCATGTTATCCATCCTCCTTGTATTTACTGTGGTGTGGTTGTCCTTCCCTTGTATGTTGTGGATTTAATCATGAGCTTAGGTCTAATTTATCTAATTGTTACTGCCATTAGCAATTTATTTATGCCATGTGCTAGCCATTGTCCCCTCCTTTTATACTCCCTTGTCCCCTTCTCTCCTCTCTATTGCTCCTTACTGTTGTCGATCCCCTATTAGCCTAGAGCTTGGTAGTAGTGAGCTGTCATGCTCACATTGGCTAGGTGAAGCATGGATATACACTATACTAAATATATGAGTGTGCATACTCTTCTATATTCTCTAACCCGAACATTGTGGTAGTGTCGCAGCATATATTGTCCATGAAAGGCATCCAAAGGTATTCAGATTGACATTAGTTCAACAAAAGCATACCTGTACAAATAATTGACCATGGTACCTTCACTTTGTTGAATGCCATTCTCTGATTGGTCGGCCCAGTTTATTCTCTGGTTAGGCGTAACCTAGTTAGGCGTCTCCCGTTCGAAAGAGATACGGTTGGAAATATGCAGATCTTTGCATATCTATAACCGTATCTGTTTCGAATTGTCCACGTTTTTTGGACAGCCCGAGGATGCGTAGATGGGGTTAGTTTCCATGGTCTACTCCGATCCGTGACAGAGTTTCGGCAGCATCTCCCTGTTGTTCTCCGGATACACAATCTCCCTACCAGGACGTGTATTTGGAGAACAGCGGGGAGGTGCTGCCAAAATTCTGTCTCGGATAGGAGTAGAGCATGGTAACTAACCTCATCTACGCATCCTCGGGTGGGATTAGGACCTATCTTCACCTATTAGATAGGAGAAAGATCGTGTAGATGCATTTGATTCTTATATTACTCCCTGATATGTTAGAGGATGGATGACCGTGAGTGGATGTACACGGGCCGCTCAAGTCAGGATTCGTTGTCCGATGAATGGATTGAGAAGACCGATGCTTTCTTGGAACTAGCATTTGCCAAGGTTAAAGGAGCGCGTGCCACTTGGTGTCCCTACAGCAGATGTGCAAACACGCGTCGACAAACAAAGGAGGTCATGGGTAAACATCTTTGCAAGTTTGGATTTACGGCAGACTATACCCGGTGGATCTACCACGGTGAATCCGATCGTATGAGAGAGGAGGTCGTGAGACCATGTGTCGAGGATTATGATGCTGATGGCGGGGTAGGAGACATGTTAAATGACTATCATGAAGCACACTTCGCTGAAGGACGTAGGGAGGAGGAGCCAGAGGCAACCGCAAAGGCGTATTACGACATGTTGTCTGCGGCACAGAAACCCCTTCACAGCCAGACGAAGGTTTCTCAACTGGATGGCATTGGACGCGTAATGGCCTTGAAGTCCCAGTTTAGCGTGAGTCGAGACTACTTCGATGCTATGTTGACAGTTTTTGGCATCATGCATCCGGAGGGTCACATTCTGCCAAAGAGCATGTACGAGTCAAAAAACTCCTTCGTGCACTTAAGATGCCATATGAGCAGATACATGCTTGTCCGAACGGGTGCATCCTATTTAGGAAAGAACACGCGGAGTTACAATGCTGGCGAAAATGAATCGAACCTCAGCATTTTCTGAGGGCAACTCGGAAGTGCAAGTGATGCGACCCCCAAGACCTTGAAACATGAAGAGTGGCGCACTATCATTCTATATGTGTTGAACAACCTTTCCGAAGTGGAGCCGTACATGCGGTAAGTTGTCAACAAACTTGTTCTCGAGTAGTCACTATTCTGCATCCAACCCCCTTGTTTCTCGTTGGTGCAGGGAATTTCATCATCAATTCTGGCGTGAATCAAGGAACCTACCCGCAGAAGTGAGACCCTTCTTAGGCAGGTGCGGAAATGGAATGCCCGATTTCATTTCTTGGTTCAAGCAGAAGGTATTGTCCAATTTAGCTCGTACTTAGTTTGACATTACAAGTTGCTCGTGCGGGCGAATAATATAACGAACTATCCTGCTTGAGCTTGCAGGGCCAAACCGATGCGTCTATGAGTGCCGAGTTGAGACAGGTTGCCGATGGCTGTGCCTATAGGGTAAGCTCATTTACCGGTTATGACGTGAATGGATATCGCTTTCACACAACAAGACATGAGCAGAGTCGGCCCAATCGAAGAACCACAAATACCGGAGTTTTTACGCCTGGCCTTGATGGGGTCGAGTATTATGGAAGAATTGAAGAAATATACGAACTCACGTTTCATGGTTGCAAACCTCTTAATCCTGTCATATTCAAATGCCATTGGTTTGATCCTGAAGTAACGAGACGGACCCCTAATCTTGGGCTAGTCGAAATTCGACAGTCATCCGTCTTACCAGGAGACGATGTGTATATTGTGGCTCAACAGGCCACGCAAGTTTATTATCTCTCATACCCATGCCAAAAAGACGACCGTCTTAAGGGTTGGGATGTTGTGTACAAGGTATCGCAACACGGTAAACTACCTGTCCCAAACAATGAAGATTACAACTTTGACCCAAACACATATGACGGTGAGTTCTTTCAAGAAGAGGGGCTAGAAGGGAGTTTTGAGATAGACTTAACCGAAGTGATCGGAATGGAAGTAGACAATGAAAGGGTTGTTGACGAGGACGCTGGAGATGAGGTTCAAAATGTGAAGGACTTAGAATTACTTCAGCGATTACATTTAGGCAATGACAGTGATGACAACATTGCTCCTTCGAATAGTGTTGATTATATGGACATGGCTGATAGTGACGATGAGACTTATGATCCAGCTAATCCCGATCATGATGATTATTTCTAATACATGTAATACTTTGTTATTTTCTAATTATGTTTTGTTTATTTTGCATCTCTTTCTAAGTACGTCTTGTTTATCTGTGCTTATTGGTTTACTCTTTTTAATTGCAGGTGATTGAACAAAGATGGTGGGCGGTATGAGGAACGTATGGTCGCTTTACCAAAGACGGCCCGATGCAGCTGAGCAGTCGGGGAGCAGGAGTAGGAGGAGCGGGAGGAGCAGCAGGAGGAGCAGGAGCACTCTTGAGAGGGAGCGGGAGGAGGAGCGGGAGCGGGAGGAGGAGCAGGAGCAGGAGGAGGAGGAGGAGCAGGAGCAGGAGGAGGAGGCGGCAGGGGGTTCCGCTTCCTCTGGTTCGTCGGGTGTCTGGTTGCGAGGTCCCTCGACCCTCCCGAGGCGACCGATACCTCGTGAGAGAATCCCGCTGATTCAACCCACTGGGGCTAGGTAAGTAACTTTAGATGTTATCACTACTTTTTCATTTGATATGTTGAAAATCACAATAGAAATTAATAATTTATCTTAATCACTTGGGCAGGGGTTGGACACTTGTGGCTGCAGGTGATCACAAACGCCATGTCAATGGCATCCTGGGTCTTTTGTGCAGGCTACACTTCCCTGGCCTGGTTGCGTTTGGCGGATGGCAGGAGCCGGCCTACACGTGGGACCACTATGTCGCCTTCCCCAATTTACCAGATCGGGATGGCAGGGTATTCGCCAACAAGGCGGCGCGGGTGACGGCCGAGCTGTGGGTAAGTCTTCCTCGCACTACATTGCTCAATACATCGCATTCATTGGACATTCTTGAAATAATGACTGGATACATCGCGTCTATATGCAGGATTTCTTCAGATGCCAGGAGGGATATGAGGCCAAGGCGGCTAGTGTGTCTCACAAAGCCTGTTATAAACTCGTGAAGGACATGCATTACGAGGCGCGCGTCCAGGCCATCGTAACATACAACGCTACCTACCTTGGAGTGAAGATCAACAAAACTCAAGCAAGAAACATGAGGCTGACCCGGGAAGGATTTGCCGAGTGCCATTCCGTCCTGGCACTCGGCAAAAGACGCCGTCACCGTGTTCTCACCGTCCACTGACCTTTTTTTTGTCGAGGGTCGTTTCGGCACTCGGCAAATCTTTTGCCGAGTGCTCGATGAAAAGCTCTCGGCAAAGAGCTTTTTACCGTCAGAAACTATGCCGTGTGAGCTATGCCGTGGGTGGCACTCGGCAAATCCTTTGCCGAGTGTTTCTCGTGCTTTGCCGAGTGCCGCTGCTGAGCCCGGTAGTGCGTGATTCTATTTCGGAGTTGTCATGCATGAACCAATTGTAGCTCAAAAACAAAATTCCATATATGCATTGCAACAAGAGTAGCATCCTAATGTGCCAACTATTTTCGTAACTTCCCACTAATCGTCTTTTTTTGTTCATTTGTTCAGCGGTACTTATTTCTCATACGCAGACTATATATACACATCGAATAACTGCTAGTTAATTACCATTACAATGACCATTATTTTTGAGCCTCCCGACAAATTTTTATGTATTCGACATTGGTAGACCCCATATATCGATCAATTTTGGATTGTCTATATACTAGTTGACTATTTCGGTCGTCTCTAAATTTATGTTGTTGTGGGACCAAGACGATCAAGTTTTTTAAACTTTAAACCATTAATATACATAAAGGTATATGTTTACTATATGAAAATAAGTCATTATGTTTGTCTTGCAAAACACTATCATCTATTAGCGGACAGTGCGATTAATTATTTTGGGTGAAAACAGTAAAATTTCTTAGACCTTGGATGTGTAGATCAAGCAAAGCTTGAGATCGAGATGGAGTTAGGTTTTACAAAGCCCAGTGATATCTCTAGAGTTCGTTAGAGATGAAGATGGAGGCGCTTGAATCTTCAATTGCATCCAACGGTTAAAAATGCGACCGAAATCACAGGAAAAATATATAGTTGAGTGTTCCGCATTACTTTTACACTTATCCAAGCTAGATATGGTCATTTCATCACCCGTGCATATTTCTTTAGCAGCTTGTGTAGCTGAACAATATCTTCCAATGGAGTCATATACACATCCCTTCGCCGTATATTTATGAACCAGTTGGTTCTGTGCTGTTGTGTCCACCGGCAAAAGGGAATCCGTGCACTGGTGGACCAAAGCAAAGCTGCCAACTCTCCATAATGTAGCAACTAACGGTAGCATGCATGCACTGTAGACTAGTGATGGGATTCTTACCGGTTTAGCTTGCAAGTATAGCAACTAACGACAAGAAACTATTGACTAATCCTAAACATGACACTTTGTGCGGTCGACTAGATGGAGGCAAGCGAAATTAAAATTTACCACCACAATGTAAGGAAAAACATAATTTTTTTAGGTATAAGAAAAAAGTACACAAGTCAAGCTCACCACACACACCGTCGTATACACTCGTGTGCCCATCTCCAACTCATACTAGGAAATTAATTAGAGACTGTAATGGCCCTGTTTGGATATACTTATCTGAGAATTGATTTTAATTTGATCAAGATTTTCTGATAAGTCGCGATCTGAAGAATCTGCGATCTGAATAATCTGAATAATCCTGATGGGGCTTGCGGTACAGAATTTTGGATTCTCAGTGCAAATGCTGATTTTTCCCACCGCGGCGGTCGAAAGAATCGAAAAATAATCAAAGCGTTTGGGTGGGATTCTCGCTTAATTCTACCCAGAATTGGATTTTAAGCATATCCAAACAGGGCCAATATCTCCGGAGCATAGAAACATGCTATCTCACTTAACATGCACATATATATATATGTACATGAAAAATATTAGTGAGCGTGCGGATCGACGGAATCGAACAGCCAGCCAACTGAGCAACACTTGTTCTAAAAAAACACAATCCTTAACTAGCTTAAGAAACTAAATGGACCATAAAAGTTGCTTCCCGTCTACCCTCGGTTATTATGTCCATGTTCATGAGTCGCTGCCAAGTGGGCCCTGTCGACAATAGAAACTAGGGCAGATGTTTGACACTGTAGACTACACTGTGCTACCTGTTTGTCAATATGCTAAATGGCAATTTAAGTGGGGTAGGGCCTGTAGCCACAGCAGTACAGCTTGCAATGAGCCCAGAACCAAGAGGCAACAGGAAGCGCCCGTCACATCCTACACCCCTTTAGCAAAAGGAGAGAAACGACATACGGAAAAGAGCTAATAATTTTGGAGAGAATAACTTAACCAGTGAGGCATACCCGCAGAGGGCCACAGATTTTCCAACACCTCGACTATTATATATATTCCTTGTGCGTACCTTAGCTTCTTGCAATCTCATGTACTGCATGCCTTCTTCTAGAGCATCCCCTACACTTCCACAAAACACACACACAAGCAGCAACCGCAAGCAGGAACTTCCTATGAGCCTAAGCATGGATATCCAAAGCTGCTTAAAGGCCTCTCTTCTTTCCCTAAGCATCCTCTCCACGGTAACTTGGTTGCCTCAAATGTATTCCAGCCTAAGTACCTTCTTCCTGGTGTCCCTCCCTTCCGTCGCCTCGACCGTCATCGCGCCAAAGTGCCTCTTCGTCTTCTCCAACATCATCGTCGTCTTCCTCGTCAGCGAGTCCAAGCTCTCGCGGAGAGGCAGCGAGTCGTTGGAGACCGGTGACGACAACGGTGACCTTTTTGCTGCAGAGGGCGACATGCTCCAAAGGAAAGAAGAGGAGGAGGTAGTGATGGAGGCCTTTGCGGCTATTGTCGAAGAGATCAAACAGGAAGACAACGCGGTAATCGATCAAGAGGAGGATACTGCAGCGCTGTATGAATCTGTGGTGCAGTTGGACCAACAAGACGAGGAAGATGATATGGTGTTTTGTGGGGTCGATGAGATGAGGGGAGAAGTAGTGGAAGAAGAGGGAGGTGTTGAGTTAATGCTAGAAGAGGAGATGAGAGGAGCAGACCGGCGAGAGGAGGAGCTGGAGGAGAGGGACCTGCCGCCGGCCGACGAGCTGAACCGGCGAGTAGAGGACTTCATCGCCAGGTTCAACATGGAGAGGCAGCTAGAGGCCAGGATGCTCGTGTGCTGCTGTTGAATTGAGTAGCATGCATGTTTTGAAATTGTTAGGAGTTTCTTATAAGAGATGTTAGTAAGTGCTCATCCGTCATCACTGTACTGAAGGGGAGTAAGTGGCCAACCTTTTGGATAAATTCTTCTGTTTTCCATGTGCAGATAATTATTGTGTGATATGTCGGAATCATCAGCATTCTTGTTTTGAGTTCGATCCTGCCCGGATGGATTTCACGATTTAATACGTACGGATGACAACAAGTTGTTCTCTTCTCGAGTACAACATAAACTCATAAAGAACGTGCAATTATAGATGAAGGTTTCTATACCGGAAGCAGAGAATTATGTCCCTTCTTAAAAGTAGGCAACTGTAGCTCAGTATCTCTCTGAATAATGTTCTTCAATTAAAACTATACAAAATTAGAAACTTTAATCACATATATAGAGGTTAGCCCAGATCACGTAGATCACGTAGGTAAGATCGTATACACACGCGTTTATATTCCGTGGGAAAACCCATCTCTGCGCTATGTGGGGCCTAGGAGCATCTACAAAATTTCCTAGCACGTGTAGATGTGCACGCGTGTAAGTGCGTGCGTCGTGTGAGTAAAATATACATGTGATGTGATGTGTGTTCTCTATGTACTCTCTAAAAATTATTGATGTAACAAAAGATAATCTAAAAAAAAGTCATGCAATGTTGTACTAGCTAGTACGTGCCTAACCGTGTGTTGTAACTAAACGTAGACTCACTGTATATTCTTATCATTGTCAAATAGATGACGTTTTAAATACACATAATTAATCTTTCAAAATATTGACACTTGTTAAAGTTGGTCCGAATTCATACCGTGTCTGTGTAGGATACTTCATTGTCTCATAGTAGATGTGGTATGACAGGTGCACGCACATGTTGTATCAGACGTGGTCATTCTGTAGCAACTGACTCTGATTCGGTTTCCTCTTCGTGGAACTCTTTCCTCTCACACTATATATGTACCTCAGTAGTTCATAGTAAACTCTCCTCATTATAGTGATTTGCCTTCGAGCGCCTGTGGTTTTTTCCCATAAGGGTTTTCCATGTAAAAATTCGTATCTCTTGTCTCTATTTTTCTGTGCATTATTTGCAACAAGTGGTATCAGAGCTTAGGGTTCAAGATCCTAATCGCTGCCCCCCACAACTGCAAAAGACGTTAAACTGGACGCTTACATCACAGACAGTTCCTAGGAACCGTCTGTGCTACAACTATCACAGACGGTTCATACGAATAACCGTCTGTGATATTTTCACATACGGGTTTTAGTACAAACCATCTGTGATAACTTCATTATCACAGACGGTTTTTAATACAAACAGTCTGTGATAATGGCAGACATCACAGACAGTTCTTATCAATAACCGTCTGTGATACTTCACAGACGGTTTGTATTAAAAACCATCTGTGATATGTTTTCCGCCTTGCAATCCCCCAAAATTTCATAATTTCCCACCTAAGTCCGAGTAGAATTCAGTTTTGAGACACTTTCAGTAAAACGGGCATAACTGAGAGACCATGTGGAGGTATCTCCATTTGTGTGATGAGTAATTGACTTTTGTTTTGGAAAATTTGAGTTTGATTTGAGTTTTCTCTGCGTCGTTGGATCAGATGGGCGCGGGAACGATCGGACGCGGTCCAAACTTTCTCCTCGTATGCAGGCGGACGAGCGCAGGGATGATCGGCTTGGTCCGAACGCACGCGGGAATGATCGGAGCCGTCCGAATGTTCTCATATGCGGTCGGGCGGGCGTGGGGAGTGATCGGCTCGGTCCGAACGGACGCGGGAACGATCGGAGCAGTCCGAACGTTCTCGTATTCAGTAGGACGGGTGCGGGGAGCGATCGGAACGGTCTGAATGTCCTTGGTTGCGATCGGAAGGGTTCGAACGCACCAGGCTAAGGTGGTAAGCGGTTGAAAGCGTCCGAAAATCGTGAATGTGGTTAGACCATGTCATTGCATGGTGCAACGGGTTCGGTCGGACTTGGTCAAACCAGGTCAATGTGTTTAGGATGCATATTCTGTTGATTTGACAGGTTTGGACTTCATCTTGAGTAAGTATGACTCTTTGATGCTATTTGTGCTTTCATGTATCGAGCGGTGCTATTTGATGTGTTCTTGTCTGTGTTGGCTGCAGGACGTCGAGGCGGAGTCGTGGTGAGACACGAGGTGACCGGACTAGACGCAGATGGCGTTAAGGTCAGAACGGTCGGAGGTGTCAGAGACGGCGGAGACTCGAGGTGGTTGCGAGGCTTGGACGACAAGGAACGCGGAAGCTTCCATGAAGGTGCAGAAGGGGCGTTTCGGTAAAAACGCAAAGCTGCATACGTGGAAGCGGGTTCCGTTCGAGTTGGCGGCGTAACGGGTTGGAGACCCGTTAGCCAAGGCCTATATAAGGAGAGGGTGTCTCCTTGAGGGCTGCATGGATTCAATGGCTTTGGGAGAGAGCTAGGGTTTTAGTGAGTCAAAAGAGGCTTTGGGAGGTTGTTTTCCCTTTGCTCTTTAGTTGGTGAGAGTGGGTGGAAGGTAGCAGAGAGTGTCTGTGTTGTCCCCTTTGATGTTTCTCTGAGTGTCTGAGTGTTGGCTCCTTTCCAAGAAGATGTAGGGTTTGTGTAAGTTCTTGAGATGGAGAGGGAGAGGATGAGTTGAGAATCCATGTAATCATTCCTCTTGTTCTAATGTCCATGCGTATGGGGACTCCTCTGTAATCATCTTTGATTTGAAATGGAAATCTGAAATTTACCTCTCGTGCTCCTGTTCTGTTCTTCGTTCTTCTTTTGAGTGATTTTCCTCTTTTTGTGATTTGAAGTTCTTTCTTGCTGGGAAGGCCCAAAATGGGTTGCTCTATGTTGGAATGATGCCTCAAGATCATTTGATCAAGTTTCCCAAGAGCAAACTTCGTTTAATCTCATATTTCATGTTTGGGACTTCTCTGTTCTTCATTTCCTCTTCTAGGGTTTTGATGATTTTCGTGTTTCCCTTCATGAGAAAATGTGAAACTTGGCATGTAGAGTCTTATGGCTATTAATTAGCTATCCTCAAAGTTTCGTGGCCAAAGCATCAATGGTTAGATGGGAATTTGAGTTTTTGGGTAGCTCTCTGTATTTTTCAAGTTCTTGGCTAATCTCTGAATTTCTTGTATTCTTGCTTAGTTCCCATGTTGTTTGAGGCCCTAAAGGTATTTAGAATAGTCCTTTGATGTCTCTCTCTGAAAAGATCAGAAGTTTTCCTTTCGTTTCCTTGATTTAGCCAAAAATCCGAAGTTCAGAACTTCTGTCAGCCTGCTCTGTTTGTTGTCGTGCGGTACTACCTCTCCTCAGCGGTACTACCGCTCAGAGGTACTACCGCTCGTCTTAGCGGTACTACCGCTTGCAGTCAGACCTGCTCTAAAATTATTTTTCTTGACTGTTTCTTTCTGGATCTGGTTTATCCTTGTTGCTGTGACTTCGAGTAGTGCATATCTTCTATCTTCATAGCTTCCATAGCTATTGGAGAAGAAGCATAAGTGTGGATACTTGAGGGGCGAATTTAATTTTAGAAAGCGACATTCACCCCCCCTCTGTCGCCATTTCGGTCCAACAATAACTTTTGCATACGGTGTCCGTTTTTGATGTTCTTGTACTAGTTGGAAAGCTAACGACGAGTCCAATCCAAAAAAACTGACCTACTTGTGCCAATCGCCCTATAAGACTCAAAATCGGCCACCTTTAGCCCTAAATTTGCGTTGCAAGTTTTTGGCTTCTGTTTTTGCCAAAATTTTCAATCTTCCCTTTGGAATTTGGGTTTTACTTCAACTGCAGAGTTGTAGATCTCGTCGAAACCTTTCGAACAAGTATATAAGCCATATAAAACTTTGCTATTTTATCTTTTCAGACTAGCTATTTATATTATACCGATATATTGTGTTTGTGATATCATAGACGGTTTTTGTTATGAACTGTCTATGATGTCTCTATCACGGACGGTTTGTAATCCAAACTGTCTGTGATGTCCCATCATGTCACTGATCCATAGCATATCCCCTAGGATCCCGATCTCACCCATCTATTCTCTCCGCATCGAATGGCAGGCACCGTTCTCCTCCCCAACCTCTCACCCCTTATTAACTCCCGCTCCCTACTCAAAGAACCAATACCACCAGTACTACTCCAACTCATTTGTGTGCAACAAGGGTAGGAAGGGTTCGGCAAGAGCGATTAAAATTTCACTTGAAGCAAGATGGAAAAGAAGGCAATGGCAAGATGGAAAGGAAGAAGGCCGACATAGAAGCTATTGATTTTGTCATAGAAGCTAAAAATGGTGTTCGTTGCCTTTTTATTTCTGCTACTTGAAAATTTTTCTGCACCACTTGTTTTAGATTATTATGTAATGTAGTGTAAGCATTTTTCTGAATTTGTAGCCATGAAGTTTATCTTTGTAAAATTGTAAGTGCCCTCTTATGTATGTAGTGCTATGGGTAACCTACTCGATATCTTGTGATGTTGTAATGGTGGATTCTAATCTTAATGAAAATAGAATGTGTTACTATGTTTGTTGTTGTATTTACTTGTTTTCAGATGATATAGGTAACATTTCCTGAGGCTAACTGAAAAATAGAAAAATTTAGGTATAGAATGAACTATCACAGACGGTTTTGTGGTATAAACCGTCTGTGAAGAATTATCATAAACGGTTCAAACCAAAAATCGTCTGTGATGGAGAAGTATCACAGTCGGTTCTATATACCAACTGTCTGTGATACTTACACATCACAAACGGTTGGTAGCTAGAACCGTCTGTGATGTGTGAGTATCACAGACGGTTGGTAGCTAGAACCGTCTGTGATAGTGTTTTTCACAGACGGTTCTAGTTATAAACCGTCTGTGATAACTTCTGATTATCACTGACACATAAATTTGGACGGTTCAAAAAACTATCTGTGATGACAGTTTTGAACTGTCTATAATGATCCTTTTTTTAGTAGTGCCCCAGGAGGAGACGACTCCTAGGGCGGCACCTACATGGCGTAAAGGCGACACCTGCACAGCAACAGACGATGGTGTCCATGCAGCATCAAGTCAAGTTCCGCGTCTCTTTTAGCAGCGTTTGTCAGCACGCACAGTGCATCATCTAAAGAGTTCTTCATTGAATTCGGGCCGTACTCGTTTTTCATCTTCGAGCCGAAGCCCAGTTCCAACGCACGGCAGATTGTGTTTTCTCACTTCAGTTCTAGCACTATAGGTGGCAGGGGCGGAGCCCAATGGGCCGGAGGGGGTTCCCAGGAATCCGGATCTAAAAACAATTTAGTTATTATTAGTAAGTATTCACCCTTTGTGCACCCCCCTTGACCCAATATGGTGTACCCCTAGCCCAACAAAATTTTTTCAGCTCTGTCCAGCCCATTCGGCATTCTCCCACCGTCACGCGACGATCCAACTTCTGCTTGTTGCTGCGTGCGCCGGCGCGTGCGGCGATGCGGCGTCGCGCGCTGTGAGGTGAGGCCTGTCCTTTCCGCAATTCCGCGTGAGCCTGGAGAGTGGAGACTGCGGGCGCCTGCGTGGCTGCGTCTGCCGGTCTGTCGTCGCCCGTCTGTGTGCAGTGTGCTGCATTGATCCGCCGTCCGTGTAAAGGACAGCAGAAGCAGCCAAGCAGGCCATCGATCGGATCATCGGAGATTCGGAGTTGCACTGTTGGTGTTCTTTTCTTGATTGTAGCTTTATTTGATTATAATTTATAATCTTATTGTTGGTGTTCTTTTCTTGATTGTAGCTTTAGGATTGATGTTTTGAATTGAAATTTTGGAGCATTGAAGTAAATATGTTTTGTCTTTTTTTTAACTTCAGCTATATGTAACAAAACTAAAAATTGTAGGTTATGGAAAAGTATCTTAAAAGAAAAACACCGAATGATGCCAACAACACGGCGGTAGGGAATTCATGCCCGGGTGTTGATGATGCTAACTGGGAAGAGAAGATTGAATATGATCCAGGCCTAAGAAAAGAGATTGATTCTTACCATCCTAATCAAAGGGATAGGGTTAGAAGAAAGTACTTGCAAAATGGACCTTGCCAACCTCGCACATTTAATTTTCCAATTACAAAGATATCAGGTAAAGATAGAAAGTTCAATGCTGAATGGTTTGATGAGTTGGAAGTTGGCTTGAATATAGCAAAGCAAAAGATAGAGCATACTGTCTTTGTTGTTTCTTATTTAGAGACCGTAGTAAGAAGGAGGATGGGTATAAAGCATTTGTTGTTGATGGTTGGAATGGTTGGCATAGAAAAAGTAGGCTAAAAGAGCATGTTGGTGGAATTGGTAGCTTACATAATCAAGCCATGAAAAATTGTGATGCTTTGTTGCATAGAGCTCAACATATTGATGTTGCTATTCAAATACAAAGTGAAGCTGCAAAGAATGCTTATTTTACTCGATTAAATGGATCAATTGATGTTGCTAGACAACTGTTGAAGCAAGGATTGCCTTTCCGGGGCCATGATGAGTCAAAAGATTCATACAACAAAGGCAACTTTCTGGAGTTTCGTGATTTTTTAGCACAACATGATCCTGCTTTAGGCAAGGTGGTTGGTAATGATGCAACAAATAATTCTCTCATGGTGTCTCCAGATATTCAGAAGGACATTGTAGAATGTTTTGCAAAAGAAATATTACATTCTATTATGGAAGAACTTGGACATGATGTGTTTTGTTTGCTAGTTGATGAGTCAAGAGATGTGTCTTGCAAAGAGCAAATGGCAGTAGTGTTGAGATATGTTGATAAATGTGGAATTGTTAAAGAGAGATTTGTTGGTCTTGTTCATGTGAAGGAGACAACTTCCTCCTATCTCAAGTCTTCTATTGATTCTCTATTTGCAGATTTAAAACTAAGCTTGAAGCAAGTAAGAGGCCAAGGATATGATGGCGCTAGCAATATGCGAGGTGAGTTTAATGGCTTACAATCATTGATCATGAGAGAAAGTAGTTCAGCTTATTATGTTCTTTGTTTTGCCCACCAACTTCAATTAGTCGTTGTGGCTGTCGTGAGAAAACATAAAGGAATTAGTAATTTTTTTGGTATGATTTCTTCCTTGTTGAATGTGGTTGGTGGATCAGCTAAAAGAAGGGACATGATTAGGGATATTAATCATGAACATGTGAGTAAGGCATTAGGTTGTGGGTTACTTCAAACTGGAACGGGGTTAAATCAAGAACAATGTCTTCAAAGGCCAGGAGATACTCATTGGAGTTCCCATTATAAAACTCTCAAAAGTTTGGTTGACATGTTTCCAACTGTAGTGAAAGTTCTAGAATTTGTGGAAAATGATGACAGAGATAGAGCAAATAGAGATCAAGGAACAGGTCTTCTCGTATACTTTCAGTCTTTTGATTTTGTCTTCTATTTGCAACTCATGTTGGCCGTGCTAATAACCACGAACACCTTATCTTTAGCATTGCAAAGAAAGGATCAAGATATTGTGAATGCAATGAAATGTGTAAAATCAACAAGGTGCCATTTGAATGAGTTTAGAAGCCATGGATGGGAAAGTTTACTTGGTGATGTGTATGGTTTTTGTGATAAATATGATATTACCAAGTTAGAAATGGAAGATGAGTACATTAATCCCAAGAGGCCAAGACAAAAGATAGGAATTACAAACAAGCATCACTATGAAGTAGATTGTTTCAATGACATAATTGATTGGCTACTTCAAGAGCTAGACAATCGCTTCAATGAGACTACATCGGAATTGCTCATTTGCTCTACTGCATTTAATCCTAGAGAATCTTTTCGTGATTTTAATGTGGAGAATTTGATGAAGTTGGCAAAACTTTATCCTAGTGATTTTAATTCTGGAGAATTGAGAGATCTTAGCCACCACTTGTCCCTTTACATTGTCGATGTGCGGGAAGATGATAGATTCTCCAACATAGATACAATTGGTGAGCTTTCTCAGAAAATGGTAGAGACAAGAAAGCATATTTGCTATCCTTTGGTTTACCAACTTTTGAAATTAGTTCTATTATTGCCTATTGCCACCGCCACAGTTGAGAGATGTTTTTCAGCGATGAAGATTGTGAAAACACATTTGCGCAATCGGATTGGTGATGAGTATATGAGTAATTGCCTTATTTGCTATGTGGAGAAAGAAGAGATGAGAAAAGTTACTAACATGGCTGTTGTTCATCGCTTTATGAATATGACCACACGCAAATATTAGAAGGTAATGTATTTTTTACATAGTTATTATGTACTTTTTAATTGAAAACTAAGATGCTTATATTTTTTTGTTGTAGGCTATTGAAGGGATCAATCATTACTATCTTTGGTTACTATCTTTGATGATGTATTTCAGGATTTGGCAAATCTGGACTATCTTTTATGATCATGATGTTCCGTTTCACTTCTTTTTTAATTTTGGTAAGCACTTTTAATCATTAATGCTAAGTTGTCATATAGTATCGTTCTATCAATGAAGTATTGGTATAAAAAGCTATCTACAAATGTTATTATTTAGTATTATTTTGCTTGAAAATTCTATATGCCTATATAGATATGGTGAAGTGGTGCACCCCTTCCGTTTTTCTCTAGCTCCGCCACTGATAGGCGCATTGTCCCGTGGCCTTCGGTGTTCAGCACCGCGTGAGAGGCAGGCCATACATTGGCTGCAGCTCGCAAGAAAGGAAAGAATCGAGAATGATCAGAGAGCGATAGAAGCGTTGTCCCGAGGGCATCGCGTAGCCTCTCAATTGTGTTTGTGACAAAGCAAAGAAGAACGGAAATCGAAGAGGCATCAAAATCGAAAGCAAACTGCAAGCAGCGACACAAGTCAACAGGTGGCGTAAATTCCAGTAAAGAAAAAAAATCAAGCCAGTGAGAGGAAATCATAGGCATGGGACCCGAGGCAATACATAATCTTTGTTTGCGTCAGGAGCAACACAGTGTGCTGTTAGTTGGTATTTTTGTGTGATTTTCTAGTGGAAATTGCTACGTTCACCAACAAGTCTACCAACAGAACTTTCAGCAGCGTCACCTCAGCAATTCTACTCACCTTGACTCTGTTCCAAGCCTTAACTCCAATTCGGCATTGACCCATGTCATCCTGAGCATCATTCCGTGCTCTACCTCAGCGACTATTCTAGTACCAGGTTCACCAACATCAATTGGTGATTTCATCGATGATCCATCGTCTTCTACGGGTTACTACAGCAAGATCTGCAGATAAGGAGTCTAAGGTCGAGTTGCAAGTTTTCAACACAATGAATTAATTTGGGCTACGCTTGATGGAGGAGATTAAAAAAATAATATCAGTTGTGTAAACAACTGAATTTGGCGTTTTATTCACCTTTTAATAATACCCTGAAGGCAGCTAGCATAATACTCTCTGGAGTTTTGTTGTTTAAAGTGAAGATTTTGCTCTAATTTTAGTTTGGGATGAAGAATTTAAGTGCAAGGAGTTTTATTTTTGCGTGGATACTACAACATCTTCCACTTATCGCAGCTCAATATGAGGACTATACTGCAGTTTATATTTCATTCACGGCACAAGAATTCCCTTCATCTTGATAGTTTTACAAGAGTAGTTTCAACCATGTCATGGAATTCAATTACTTTTGAAATCGACATTTTGACATACGTGATGTACATGTGCAATAAGACTATTCCAGTCTTTTCTTATTGAAGAGTTGCTCTTACAATGAATGTTGCTTACCGAGTTTTGTGTTCCAAGTGGAGCGTATCAGATTCCATGATATGAGTTCTTCGCTATCTATCCAGCGCCATAGGTAATGTTTTGGTTTATGCCATTTGATGATTGAACATTTGTTTCAGGAGGTCAGTTGCATAAACTTAGACTTTGCTAGGGTTATGAATTGTTGAAGACCCAGATTTGTTTATCTGCTTTGTTGATAGCGGTGTGTTCAAACTTGCTGGAGGTTTGCTCAATTTTGCTTCGCAAGAAGCGTTTTGACAAGACTGTTCCAGTCTTTCTACTTGAAGATTAGTCTGATGGACTTTCGGTTCACAAGTTGTTCATGCCAATTTTATTGGAGGAGTTTATCACATACTTCGACTACTGGAGGGAATTTGGCTCAAGGTGGAGATTGTTAAAGTTGATCCAAATTCGTACCGTGTCTGTGTAGGACACTTCATTGCCTCATGCCAGACATGGCATGATAGGTGCACACACAGGTTGTATCAGACGTGGTCAATCTGTAGCAATCGACTCTGATTCGGTTTTCTCTCCGTGCGAGACTCTTTGCCCTCGCACTATATATGTACCCTAGTAGTTCATAGGAAGAGGTGTGCTCAAGAGCAATCGCTCCATTGTAAACTCTCCTCATTATAGTGATTTACCTTTGAGCGTCTATGGTTTTTTCCGCAACGATTTTCCACGTACAAATTTGTGTCTCTTGTCTCTATTTTTCTGTGTATTATTTGCAACAATACTAATGTAAATACTCATGCTCTACTTGTTGGCTTTTCGGTTGGTGTTAAAGGTTTTTTATTGGGGTATGCATGTGAGGTGGTGGTTCGTGTTTGTAAACTGTTCTTTCTATCAATCAATGGAGGCAGTGCTCTACCCTTTCTTTAAGGAAAAAAGAAAAAGTCCATATAATATATTAAATTTTACTCAAAAGTGTCTAGCCTCTAAACTATAAAACCGAACATTTGACTCTAACACTTTGCAATTCAGTTTAAATAACACTCTAGTTTTAGATGTTGGTATTAACTGTGTGGCATGATTAGTGAATGATTTTACCATATAGGATGATGTACTGGTCAAATTTAGGTGAATAATAGGTGAGATCCATATGACCTTCTCTCCTAAATTGAAATAGAGAAACAGAGAAGGAGAAAACTACATGGGCGTGGCTACGGAAACATGGTTGGGAGCTCAGTGGGAGAGAATCCCTTATGGGCCCTATTGTGGCTACAGACCAAACAGAGAGAGAGTATGGTAGTGGAGAGTTAGGTGAGCAAGTGCTTAGGGTTTTCCCATGGTTGGTATGATATATATATATATATATATATATATATATATATATATATATATATATATATATATATATATATATATATATATATATATATATATATATATCCACATGGGGGAGTGTTTTTACAGCAATACTCTTACATTTGAGTATACCTCTCAAGGACATTTATGTCATTACACATATCCCATTTTGGGCCCTATAACTCTCTTAGCAGGCTGGCTGGGCTTAGGTGGGGGCCACCCCTACAGCAGGAGCCTCTCATGGTGATAGGCTTCACGGGCCGAAGCCATGTTGCCGAGCCATTTGGCCCCCTCCGTCCCTGCGGCCTGTGAACTTCCGAATTGCTTGGTGGGTTGCCTGCTTGCTATGATCTTTGTCTTTCCGCGAGGGTGCAGCGTTGGGAGGATTACCAAGGTCGTCCTCACCCTTTGGCCCGCTTGGTATCGAGGCCGAAGTTGAAGCCGCAGTGAAGGCATGTGCTTGTTGCGGAGTCGGGGGCGCTGGTAGGATTACCGAGGTCGTCCTCACCTTCAGGGCCACTTGGTACCGAGGCCGAAGTCGAAGCTGCAGCGAAGGCATGTACTTGTTGCGAAGTCGGGCGCTGGCGAGGTGGTAGGTGTCAGTGGCGTAGAAGTGGAAGCGGAGACAGGTCTTACGCCACAGATTCTCTGGGGCGCGGGGTGGGCGAGGCTCCCCACACCTAACCCCGGGTGGTCGGTCAGGGCGGGGGGGGGGCTCGGCTTGCGAGCAACTCCGCGGTCTGATAGTGCGCTTTAATGGTGGCGAGAATTGCGCCGGCCCCTGAGTTGTCAGGAGCAGGGTGCTGCCGCCGTACGCACTGTCCCGATGGGGGAGGACACGCGACAGGCCGCGATTGGCGCGTCGTGGGCTGTCAGCAGTCGCACGACCACGGCTTCTCGCCCCTACACCAGAGGGGCGGGACGCGTGGCAGGGTGCTATCGGTGCGTCGTGCGCTGTTCGCCCAACTACCGCTTTGCACCCCCCAGTTGCCAGCGGTTGCACTTCCAGATCGTGGGTAGCCGAATCGCTGGACATCCACCAGTTGTGCTTCCGCTCGTGGTGGAGGTGATGGGGCTTTATAATGCGTTGCCACCAGCATTGGAACGCTCTTCCCCGCTGGTCACTTAGCCCTGCCTCCTTTGCTCTGCTGCTAGCGCGATTTGTCCCTGCTCTTGCTTGCTAGCGCCCCCCAGAGAAGTATGGCTGGCTACGACGATCCCGCTCACCAGCTCAGTGGTAGCACCTCGTCCAGCCGGCGCGAGTTGATGCCAACTCCGACGGAGTATGCTCTGGTGCTGCGAGGACCAACGCACATCAACAAGCAGTGGGACGCCATGGCACACTCGAGGGGCTGCTGTTTCCGTGTGCTGGGGCAGAGTCGCGTGACTGAGGAGATGATCCAGCGACTCGTCTGGGAGAGAAAGATTGAGGAGCGCGACGGGGCTCGCCTGCCCGGTCGCAACGAGACGGAGCTGAACTCGGCGGAGACGGAGGCGATTGTCTTCATCGCGTTCTTTGATGTCGGGCTGCGAATGCCCTCGACGGTCTTCGTGGGCGAGGTCCTGCGAGCTTACGGGTTGGAACTAGCGCAGCTGACCCCCAACGCCATAGTCCGCCAAGCTGTCTTCGCTTGGGCGGCACGAACTGAAGGTCGCCGTCCCAGCAAAAGCTTGTTGTCGTTCTGCATGATGCGCGCTGCCAGCCGAAGAGAGTTGAGGGAGGGGCACTATCGAACTTTGGCAGCGTCAACTTCGTGCTGAGGAAGCCGTGCGCGAAGCTGTTCCCCGTGTGGGCTTCGCGGGGGAAGTGGGAATCCGGCTGCATGCGGCGGTGGTTTTACTACCATGTGACAAGCACGAGTGGCCTGTTGTGTCGGGGCCAGTCGATATCGTTTAACAGCATGCCAGACGTGAAGCCAAAGGTCGAGGACGCGCAGAAGGCGCGGAGGCTGGCCGGTGTCGCCCGCTGATTCAACATGCGCGACCTCGCTGAAGAGTTTACCATGTACGGGGTGGCGCCACTTTCCGGTCGGTGGTGGTATGAGTAACGGGGCAGCACCCAGAAGGATGGCGTCCATCCGACCGTATCTTGCCTTGTAACGCCCTCCGCTCCTTGTAAGTCCTTCGGCCTTAGGTTACTCGCCCACTCACGTAACCGCGTGATCCTTTATGATCAGCGTCCCGCTCTTTGTGCAGTGTCCCGGCTGAAAGATGCAGAACGCGCAGTCGTTGCACTCCTCAGGCCATACACGGCCAAGGAGCACAAGCTGCGCGAAGCAAGGGCGGATAAACCGGGTGTGCGAGGTCCTGGGGATTCCCGTACCCGAGCGCGCGGTGCCGGCGGGCGACGGCCGAGCGGGGGCGCCGCCCTCTCGGCGCAGGACCTGATCTGGCGCCGTCATCTCCAGCCCGTCGGCCGTGTCACCAGCTAGAACCGTCGAGGCGGGGAGTGCGACCAGTGCTGGGTTCGAACCCACTGGTTCGGGGGGCACGCTGCCCCTGACGAGGAGGCCTTAGGCGGTGGCGAGTCGGCGGGCCCAGTGTTGCTGCTCCTAAAGATGAAGTCTCATCGCAAGCACCGACCGCGGAGAACTTGCCGCCCGTGCCAGCACCGGCCACTGAAGACTTGCCACCCATGCCAGCCATTATGACTGCTGGAATGGCTGACGAAATGTCGCCCGCACCCCTAAGGGCGGAGCGCCCCCGGGTGCAGTCGCCTCCGCGTTCGGGGAGGCGATTCAATGTGGCGGGCCCAGTCACCGAGGTCCTGGCGCCCGGCGGGGAAGATGTTGAGGCCGAGGGGGAAGTCGTCGCTCCTCGGGCCGACGAAGCCCCCGTACCCTTGGTGGAGGCTAGGCGGTCACCCCCTCGCGCCGCGGTGGAGGGTGTTGAAGGTAGGCGCGATTCCTTTTCCTCCCGCGACTTCGCGAAACTCTCTTTGATTTGCTCGCTCATTCCGTCGTTGACATCAGGTGAGATGAGGTTTCCCGGACGCAGTGAAGGATCGAGCAACGAGGGTGTGTGCGGAGTCTCTATCCTTGTTGCGCGGGGCGTGTCGCAGGAGAGTACGTGCAGGGGCAATGCCCGCACGTGCGCGGGGACATCCGCGTCTTATTTATACTCAGTAGAGTGCGCAGGGACAACATCCGCGTCTTGTTTATACTCCGTAGAGTGCGCACGAAGGTATGCCTCAACGCTGCGTCTTATTTATACTCCATAGAGTGCGCTCGGAGGCGTCCCTCGCTGTGTTTTATTTATACTCCGTAGAGTGCGTACGGAGGCGGACCTCGGCACTATGTCTTGTTTATACTCCGTAGAGTGCGTGCGGAGGCGCACCTCGATGCTATGTCTTATTTAGAGTTCGTGGACTGCGCGCGGGGGCAAGCCCCTGCGCGTTGCGGGCGGTGAAGGTGCGTGTGGAGGCGGACCTCGACGCTACGTCTTATTTATACTCCGTAGAGTGCGTGCGGAGGCGGACCTCGACGCTGCGTCTTATTTAGAGTCCGTGGACTATGCGCGGGGGCAAGCCCCCGCTCGTTGCGGGCGGTGAAGGTGCGTGCAGTGGCGGACCTCGACGCTATATCTTATTTATACTCCGTAGAGTGCGTGTAGAGGCGGACCTCGACGCTACGTCTTATTTAGAGTCCGTGGACTGCGCGCGGGGGCAAGCCCCTGCGCGTTGCGGGTGGTGAAGGTGCGTGCGGAGGCGAACCGCGACGCTACGTCTTATTTATACTCCGTAGAGTGCGTGCGGAGGCGGACCTCAGCGCTACGTCTTATTTAGAGTCTGTGGACTGCGCGCGGGGGCAAGCCCCCGCGCGTTGGGGCGGTGAAGTCGATGCACATACGCCAGGCGCTGCTAGCCTTCTTGACCAATACCGGGTTGGCAAGTCAATCCGGGTGCTGGACTTCGCGAATGACCCCAGCCTGGAGGAGTTTCGTTACTTCCACCTTAGCCGCTTGCTGCCGGTCCATGGACATGCGCCGAAGCTTCTGCTTAACCAGCTTGGCGTCGGGGTGGACTGCCAGGTTGTGCTCGATGAGGGCGCGGTCCATGCTTTTAATGTCCTCTGGGGACCATGCGAAGACGTCCGCGTTGCTCCGGAGAACCTAGAGCAAGTCACGCTCTACCTCCGGGGGAAGGCCTTCGCCGATTGATACGAATTGCCCTTCAGCTCGGAGGGGCACCTTTTTGACTCCGCCGTCTGGCCGGGGCTTGGGCGTCCATCCTGGAGCGGATGGCGTGTCCTCCTTCAGCTTGTCGATGAGGACGTGCACCCTGCGGTGTGGACCTCTGACGCCGACTTCCACGCGCCTGGCGAGATCCTGGTCACCGAAGATAGTGATGACACCCCGCGGGCCCGGAAGCTTCATGCACAGGAAGGCATGGTGCGGGACCGCCCGAAGGAGTTGATGGCGGGTCGGCCCAGTATGGCGTTGTATGGGTGTGGGGTGTCTACCACGTCGAAGACCATGTCTTCGCTCCTGGCATTAGCGCCTTGAAAAAAGGAAACGTGGAGACATACCTGACGCAAGGCGTTCAGTGGCTGGCCCCCAAAACCTTGAAGCAGGGTCCTCGACGGCCCCAAACGGCCCCGGGGGATCCCCATGTGGTCGAGGGCTCCCGCCACCAGGATGTTCGCGGAGCTGCCCCCGTCGATGAGGGCACGCCTGATGTCGCAGCCTACAATATCAGCTTGGACGACCAGGGGATCCTGGTGGGGGAACTCCACGCCCTGGGCTTCGGCCAGCGTGAAGGTGATGTTGCAACACGGCATTCACGGAAGCGGTTGCGCCGAGGTCCCCGGGAAGAGCCCCCGGAGATAACGCTAATGATGCGGTGCTGGCCCGCTTGCGGGGCTTCCTGGTGGTTGCCGTACGTGGGCTACGGTAGGGGGCCGTGCTTCGAGGGCCCGGGTTCTGACGGCTGCTTGCCGCAGCTCCCTGACCGTGGTGCACATCCGCGTGACATGAGTGTCGTAGCCATGCACTTCGCACCACCGGCCGTAATCCATGATCTCCTGTTCTGCGTGCGGTCTCTCATCGGGGGCATCCTCCGTGCTGAGGATGTGGCGAACCTTCTGGGTCCTGCGTTGGTTACACCGGGGCTTGCGCCTTCCGCTTGGCGAGCTCTCGCGTCCCGGCGCCACCACTTTCAGGGGCATCTCCCGCGGACTTTTGCTTACGCTTTCCTGTCGGGGAGTCACCTCCCGTGCTTGCTTCTTGCGACCGCTCCTCCGCTGGAATGGGGTCGAAGTTGTTGCCCTCGCATCTTCGCGCATCTTCCTCCGCCCACGCGTACTCTTCCATTTTGTCGAAGAGCTTCGCCATTGTCTTGATTGGCTTCTGTGCGTTGTATTCGGCCAACGACCCCAAGCAAAGACCCTGTACTGCTGCATTGATGATGGTCATTTTGTTGGCATCCTTGACTTGGCAGCGTACCTTCACGAAGCGCTTGAAGTAGTCCCGGAGTTTCTCCGAGGGTTTTTGCTTGATTGCGAAGAGTTGATCCGTATTGACGCGCTCGACGTAGTTCCCTTGGAAGTTGTTGTAGAGCCGGTCGCGGATCTGCTCCCACGCGTAGATGGAATTTGGCTCGATGGTGAAGAACCAAGAGAGCACCACCCCTTGCAATGCGAGGGGGAGCCCCTTCGCCTTCGTGGTGTCGTCCCCGCCGGCAGCTTCGATGGCGGTCTCGTAGACGCACACGAACTCCCGTGGGTCCGTGTCCCCCTTGAACGACTCGATGGCACTCGGGAACTTGAAGTCCTCCGGTCACGCCGCTTGCTGTAAGCCTGCGAAGAGTGGGGATTCCGGGTCGACGCGCCGTAGCGGGATGCGACTAGACGTGGGGGCGTCTCGGCTATCCGCCCGCTCCGGTGTGGGCTTCAGCGCGACCGTTGGTGGAGTCTGCTGGCTCCGAGCCTCTTGTATATCTCGTACGGCCTCGCGGAGATCCGCCAACTCCCGCTGGAATGTGCTGAGGGCCGCCAGCAGGGCGTTCTCCACCGTAGTCGTAGCCAGAGCGCCCGATGTACCTGGCTGCATGGTCGGAACAGCGGGTATCACGGTCTGCACTCCTGGATTACCTGCTGTGGTGGCGTGGTGGACGTCGGAGTCGACGGATGTTGCCGCTGGGACCGCTCGCCGCTTCCGCACCGGGCGAGGGGACAACGGCCGCGCCAACGTGGACGCCGGTGCTGCCGCTCTCGGCAACCCGGTCGGCGCTGTCGACGTTTGTCGCTGCCCGCAGTGGGACCTCCCACCGCACGCAGGGCGGTGTCGAACGTTGTGGCGGCGGTGGCGAGGCCGGTTGTCGTAACACCAGTGGCGGGGTCGACCGTCATGGCGTGCTTGCCAGCGTTCGCCGCCGTCGCCCCGCATCGTCGTCCACGCCCACGACTGCCGACGCCGAAGCCCTGGCCCTGGTGTTGATGCGAGACCCCGTCGCTCCCGCCTTCTTCTTCTTCGCCGCCGACGCTGGAGCTTTCTTCGGTGCCATCCTTCTTCGGATCTTGAGGCTTGCTCTCTGTTCCTCCCCACGGACAGCGCCAACTGTTGTGGCTACAGACCAAACAGAGAGAGAGTATGGTAGTGGAGAGTTAGGTGAGCAAGCACTTAGGGCTTCCCCATGGCTGGTATGATATATATATATATATATATAGGGAGTGTTTTTACAGCAATGCCCTTACATTTGAGTATCCCTCTCAGGGGCATTTATGTTATTACACATATCCCATTTTGGGCCCTATAACTCTCTTAGCAGGCCGGTTGGGCTTAGGTGAAGGCCACCCCTACACAGGCCCCCTTATATCATTTGTATAACTCGACTAATATGTTATTTTACATGGTAAAACCGTTCACTTATCGCAGCACATGGCAATACCACCATACGAAACCGGGTCAGAATGTTATTTGAACCGAATTACAAAGTTTCGGGGTCAAATAACTGATTTTATAGTTTAGGGTGTTAAATGAACTTTTGAGCAAAATTTAAGATGTTCCATAGACTTATTGTTAAGGAGAAACATTTCGAACTTTCTGAAGTATTGCTTTCTACCTAAAGATGGTTGCTACCTGTTTAACACCCAAGGTGGCATCTTGAACAAACTCTCGTTGAAGCACTACTCCAGGTGGCTTGTTAATACGTTGTAGATAAGCATCATTATCCAACACAAAGTATAGAAACCGCATCTTACTACGAGAAGTTTCCATGGCAACTCCAAAGATTCTCTCTGCTTTTCTTTGCAACTAAGGAAGGGACTTCAGTAGTACCGCTGCGAGATTCTGCTTTAACATGATAGAGCCACTGTCTCCTTTGTATGTTTTGTCAAAAGAAATTGCATTTCTAATTGCATACACGTGTTGCCAGAAAAGAACGCTGGCCTGGTGTGTGAACACGCGAGCCAGGATTAAGTACTTGAGATCAACTAGACACATAATTAAGTCGAATACCACGTTTAGAACGTATTAATTGACTGTTTCCTATAAAATTGTTGTATTGTAAACAGGAACCGGTCAGTCTAGAAGACAAGTACTCGCAAAGTACCAATAATGCACATGATGCTGCAATAACTTGATGAGAATATTCTACAAGAAACTGTATGCCTAATACGCACAAGTGAGATAGGCATATGCAAGGTAGCACAACATATATATCTCACCGTGCAAGCACCCACACTCCACAGCTAATCATTTCTGTGATTGCTGGGACCAGGGAAGACATTTCCAGCCCAAATTCGCCAATTTAGGTAAAATTTGGTGTTTTCGGCCCACTTTGAAAGAAGCTCATTTTCAACTAACCCATCTTATTCTCCATCTCTCCTTCCCCATCCCATAGAAAGCCGATCTGGGGGAGACGGCGCCTGCTACGGGAGGAGGAGGCAGCAACAGCAATAGAGGTGGAGGCGGCGACGGCTATGGGAGGTAGATGTTGTGCCGGTTGCAGGAGGTGGAGGTGGCACCGGCAACGAATGGGGAGACGGCGCTGACTGTGGGACGAGGAGGCGATGCTACCTGTGGGAGGAAGCGGCATCGGCAACGAACAGGGAGGCAGCGTCGGCTGCGGGAGGGGGAGACGGCCTTAGCTATGAATAGGGAGGCGGCGCTACCAGTTTGGACCGAAAATGTATGTATTTCTTTAATTCGAATGATATGTTTGAATATTTCAATCGAAATTTTTCAAAAACAAATTGAAATTTCTGAATGTTAGATTTCTTAGAGGGGTTCAAATCTTTTTAAAACCGAAATTGTTTTGCCAGGGACGGTGCATTGCACAGTATTTCACAGTTACGGATTACATCATTTCTACTTGGCGGAAGCATGTGGATCGTTTCAACTCTGCCAAATCATAGTTACCTCCACATGTTTGTCGGATCGTTTATGTAGATGAACAAAAGCTGGTGATGGGACGAATAATATCTCTTCCAATGGGGTCATCTATCATCAGCCGTTGATATGTGAAACAGCTAGTTTTGAGCTGTGGTATCACAATGGCCTGTTCTTTTCGGCTCCGGCTTATGTTTTTTAACTGAAATTTTTGAATTTTAACTGTTTACGGTACAGATTACGAAGAGGCAGATACTCACTTACGATTTTGGCTGGTACGGATGTTGGGCTTTTAACGTGCAGATCGTTTAACTTGTAGACCCCATCTTGATAAAATACTCTGTTTGAAAGTTAGGTACTGTAGCAAAAACCAAAAACCGCCAGTTTCAGAGGAAAAGAACAGTCCCAGATGGAAAGAGCCGGTTGAGCAACTCAAGTTTGCCAATATGCCCTTCACCAACTCTTCCATATAGGTCTATCCCTAGATCAATAGGGTGAATTGCAGTGATGAGACAATTCACTATGTGGCTTTGCTTGCTTCCAATACCCAAGAAAATATTGGCGCGACGTAAACATTATCCCTAGGGTGTCGCCTAGGAGGCAGACAAGAGAAAAGTTATTAGAACATCTCCAACAGATTAGCCAAAAGTAATATGTAAATTTAGTGATTTAGCTATTTTGTAAAATGAATCTCACCTTAAAAAAATGGTGTACTCCAACAGACTATCTAAAAAACTGAAACTCTCTATATTCAAACATACCACGTCAGCTTGATGTCCAGTTGTGTACTGTTAATTGGTCAAGGTAAATGGAGTGCACTGTGAAAGTAATTGGTAGTAGAGATTGGTTTTCACTTTTCAGGCTTCGTACTTGACGATGAGCCTTTCCTGTGTATATATACTCGACAATGCCAATATGTGTTATAGGAGATTACAAAGGGAAAGGAAAACCGAATCCTACAAAGAAGGAAATTGAACGCTATACGGAAAGTGAGTCCTGGCGCGCGGAAAGGGAGAAGGGAATAGCGCGGGAAGAAGCAGCCTGGCGCGCGGGAAGGAGGAGCTTGGCGCGCGGGAAGCTCGGCATGCGCGCGCGCGACGGAGAATGGCGAGCCGCGCAGGCTATCCATGTTTCGATAGCGACAAACCCGGGATGCACAGCTCTCCAATTTGGATACCCATCTAGACAATCTGTTGGAGACCATTTTTATCTAAAACTAGCTATATTTACATTTACAAAATGATTTACCTAATCTGTTGGAGATGCTCTTACGATCTTTCTATAAATCTTATTATGGTAAGAATTGTGGGTGCTGATAGTAAAAATGTAATTTTCAAATTTATCGATTACTAAATACCGATTGGCTTAAACGTAGAATACAAAGTAATATTTAGTTTGCCTTCTTTCACTAATTTCCTCTTTTACTACCAATGTGACATTTGTAGTATTGTCTGACAGTTATTAGCGAATAACAAAGGCACTGACCCTTTATAATTAATATTTTTTTCAAGTGTCCATCACCTTATCCGCTATCACCTTGTCAGCAAAATTTTCTCGTTGATTTGTTCTAACAATTGAAAAAGATTTGGATTACACTAGAAACAACGCTGGTTATATGAAAAAATACTATAGAAGTTTAATAATCATCGCCTATTTACAAATAACAGTCAAGAAAACTGTTAATATACTATATCAGATAAAATCCTATGGATGTATGATGTCGGATCTGGAAATTAAATTTTGAATCGTATGTGTTTACTATAGTAGTCCCATGATCAGTAGCTAGTATATATATTACATTATTATACGACACACTACTACAAAGAAGACTATACTGGACGCCTCATCACAAACGATTCCCCAGAATCTATCAGTGTTGTAATTATCACAAACGGCTTTATAAGCGTGACCATCTATGTTACTAGCTATGCCTAGAACTGTTTGTGATACATAATTATCATAGATGTTTCAGATTAAAAACCGTCCGTTTTTATAAAAAATTGTCTGTGATACACCACAAATGGTTCATAATAAAACCGTTTGTGATATCATACATATCATATATAGTTATTTTAAAAAACCATATATGATATTTATCTTCTATATATATACAGGACGAAAACCTAACTCACTGTACTTCTGCCAACACTTAGGTTTTCCAAGACATCCACGCGCCTTCTCAACTCCCCCCTTCTCCACCCCCATCGCTACCGCCTCCTCCTCAGCTCCTCCTCCTGGCTCCCCATTGCCATCGTGTCCTCCTCGGCTCCCCATCGTCGTCACCTCCTCTTCAGCTCCCTGTCGCGCGACTCCTCCTCCTGGCTCCCCGTTGTTGTCATGTCCTCCTCAGCTCACTATCGCGTAGCTCCTCCTCTTAGCTCCTCGTCGCTGTCGCTCAAAGTATGCATCATGTATGAATGGTTGATATGTTCATCAGTGTGATGCTACATTTTCAGAGGTGATCCAAATTAATAAACTACCATGTGGTAATTCATTTGGGATTCCTTTGCTAATAAAAGGCAAGCAAAAATAGAATATTTGACATGCATAGAGAATACAACATGAAAAATAAAATTTTATATGAATGTTACTACTGTTCATAAACTGGAATAATAGAATTGGCCAAAAAATTAGTATAAATAGGGTTTTCTTTATGTCAAGCATGTCCTCTTGAATATAATCCTAAATGATTATCACTCTATGATCAAGGTTCTATAAACATGATTGATTAATAAATTCTAAGTATAGAAGCATACTAGTGTGATTCAATTTGCTATGCTCAGACTGTAGCACTAGTGTCGTATTTCAGTTCACACAAATGTAGTGGATACATGCATGTAAGTGTTATAGTTTCTATGAAAAATGATGTTCATTGAAAATAGAATGCAACCGACACCGAAGATGACCTAGGAAACGAATGACCATCATGGAGATCCTTCAAGATCGGAGAACGGTTTCTCCTTTGACACTAACATAGTAAACTATACAACATAAAGTCACAACTCACAACTTACTTGTTTTTGATTTAGATCAATGATGCCCACATATTTCATGGTGACACTAGTATAGTTCTACACACCCTATAATTTAAATGAGCTAGAGAAAAAGTTAAATCACAATCACACTTGACAACTAATATTATGTCAGTCGGAGTAGTAGTTATTTTAAAATACCATTCCAATGAGATCTTGTAGCAATAATACATGTCAAGATTGTAATATCCCTGCCCCTTGCGCCTCCAGCAGCCCCTCTCCCTCCCCTCTCTTCCATTGCCGGTGATCAAGACCTCCATTCGCTGCCGGACGAGCGGGGGAAGGAAATCAATCGCAGCAAGGCGATTGGATCCGGAGGAAGGGAAGAAGAAGGGCAAGAGAGGAAAAGGAGAAGAGGTGGAGTTCGTGGGGTGTTCTTCGTGTTTTACAGCGATTCGTCAAGGGTAATCCCTGTTTTTCCCCCAAGTAGATGTATATTCTAATTGTGTTATCAATGTCGGTATACTGGACTGCTAGAACAGATTGGGTTAGACGGCTGTTTTGGGATAGATTCGTGGGGATTCAGGTCTGGACTTCTCTTGGAGAGTTGTAGAGGATGTCATTATTCTTCCATGAAGTGCTAGAATGCGTTATTCAGACCTCTGTAGCAAAAGTTATGATTTTTCTAGTAGGACTGTTCTGCAGATCGGGGGAATCTCTGTCAGATTTTGGTAGATTGGATTGGGTGATTAGAAAAAGGGAGAATCAGAGGATCTCCATATTATTAAAGTTGTAGATAATTGTCTTAGCTTTCCAGGAAGGTCAAGAAATCATAATTCGAACACTCGTGCTGAAAGTTATGGTAGTTTTAGTGCACTGTCCAGAGAACCCGATACGAAACTGCTGTTTTTTAGAAAACTGGATGGTGCGGGTAGAAGATGGCCGAATCAGGGAGACTCACCAACTAAGTTTAGTTAGATAATTTAATTATATTTCCAGAAATTCTAAGAACGCCCTATTCTGACTTTTGTACCAATAGATACGAATTTTTGAAGTTGACTGTCCGTAGAGGGGGACAGGATGGCCGAAAGGATTTGGGGTTTTGAGTCAAGCTAAACATGTTGGGTTAGTTTGGGGGTGTTTTTATTTAATCTAAAGACTCACTACTGTTGTCTCAGCAATCATTATAATTATTATTCAGGAGGAGGACGGATCCCAGGGGTCGCACCTTCTGCTCATCCCCCGTTTTCTCGTGGTTAAGGCAAGTATAATGATGGTCTAAACTTTATTGTGTGAATTGTTGATGATTGTTGGTTTGTAGATGTTTGAACTATATTATGAGTATATGTGATCTTGATTATGTCAATGATATGTTGGTATTGTTTATGGTTGATTGCAAATGAAAGTGTTCAGGAGAATTTCTGATGCATAGCTATTGTGAATGCAAGTTTTATTTGTTGAGATATTCACGTTTGTGCATCATGCTGATTTATTGAAGTCTTGGTCACGAGATGACCAAGCGCCGAGGTCCCCGTCATGTTGATGACATGACGGGCTAAAGGTCCCCATACTTGAGGAGTATGGGTAATTGGTCTCTGTACTAGATGGTATAGGCATGGGTGTGCATTGATGGATGCACACTCCGCATTACCGGTAAAATGCGAAAGAGAAGAGATAAAGAGATTTTTGATCATATTGCATAGCATGGTTTATTTATAGGATTGTTGGATGAACTTGAGAAATGATGTTCACTGTTATTCTTGATACTACTATTTATATTTGCTGAGTCGTTGGACTCACTCTTGTTGTTGTTGTTGTTGTGGTTGCTGTTTGTTTTAGGTACCTACATGGGATCGGCATGCATGGGGATAAAGAAGGATTAGTTTTGTTGCACTTGCACGGTCTATTCACCATGGAAGAAAGAAAGAACATTAAACACTATTTGCTGAATAATTTAAGTGGTATTTGATTAATGTCTATCAGGTTTAAAATGTAATAAAAGATTAGAACTCTTTTACATTGATTTCCGTTCTTTATCTAAGTATTATTGTTATGAGTGCGATGATGAACATAATCCAGTTTTGCTTATAAATGATTATATTGCCTACTATTATTCATATCATTTGATCATGATTGTTGGAACCTCTGATTTAGACAATAAACGAAGGAGGTTCTGCAAAATTTTTGTAAGATGAATATTAGTTTTCATTGTTATGTTATTAGTTTGGTAGCATTCCAGGTCATTGATTGGCTGGGGTGTTACAAAGATAAAAAAAGAGAACCAATTATCCACAAATTTTTCTGGAAAGTAATTAGGCTGCTCATGTTGGTATTTCTCAACAACTACAAGAGAAACATTAAAATGTTATATACTTAGACATCAAAACACATGAAGCAAATCACACAATCTAGTGTGTCAAGTTCTATAAAGTAGGTCATGACTGCTATCTCTTCCTCCTCATGATGGTGCGTGTTGGGCTTGGTTGCTGTCTGAGGCGTAAAAGAATCTTTGGGTTACTGCGCCCTTTATTTGTTTTTTCCTTTGACATAAATGAAAGGCGCGGTAGCCCTTTGGACAATTGGTTCTCGTTATCTCATCTTGGCATATATTATTTCTATAAGATCTCATTAAAAGGGTGTTTTGAAATAACTACTACTCTGGCTTAATTTCTATCTCAGTTAAATTATGAGGTGTGCAAGACTATATTAGTGTTACTATAAAATCTGTGGGCATCATTTATCTAAATCAAGAAAAAGTAGTGAGTTGTGATTTTGTGTTGTCCAGTTTATGAGTTTATTCCTCCTAGCAATAGGGTATGACAATCAACTCAAATACATTCGATCTTAACGAACTCTCCGATGTTCAAGAATGGCTCTCCACTTTCTTGATGATGTAGGTCATTGACCCAAAGGGAGAGTTCAACTCCGACAACAACAATTAATAGATGTTCGAACATTTGTTTCAATTATAATTCATTCAATTGAATTCATTCAGTTATAATTTATTTATGAGATTTGTGCAATGATTGTCATATCCTATAAGATCTATAATTATATGTGATATGCATGCTTGCTTTTAGTGGGCATGGCTAACATTTCCTGAGGCTAGCCGAAAAACAGATTTTTTTGCTATACAAAGAACCATCACAAATGGATTTTTTGCATTAACTGTCTGTGATAAGTCACAACATAGATGGTTATTTTACAAAACCATTTGTGATATGTAACATATCACAAACGATTCTTTTAAAATATCATATGTGTTGTGGCTTTGCACAGACGGTTCTGACTTAGTAATCGTCTATGATAGTCTACATCACAGATGGTTCAAAAACTGTATGTGATGACTTCATGCCATTACTGACCCATAACTCAGATGGCTCACGAAACCATCTGTGATGGTCTTGGAGTAATATTCCGAACGGTGTTCGGAGAATTCGGTGATTAAAATTGAGAATCGAATGAGGGTAAAGAAGTAATTTCTAGGGTGATCAATGAAGAATTAAATTATAAATATTTGATGATAAAAAGGACTAAAATTCTGAAATTTTAGAGGTGTTTGGGGGCATGGTCCTTCAGCCCAAGGTTTTAGCCCATTGGTGGGGGTGGGCTGGCCACCCCTTTACCCCCTAAACCTTAGGGCGCCTCCCCCCTCCCCTTTTCTCCCCCATAGCTGCCCCTCCTTGCCTCCCACCTCCCCCACATCCCCCTTCTCCCCTGCAATCCCTCCTCCAATCTGGCAACACCTCCACCCCCTGGCAACCAAGCAAAAGAGAAGGAGGAGAGGAAGAAGAGGAAGAGGAACAAGAGGAGGAGAAGAGGAGTACGGTGATTTGTGCTGGTATTCAAAGGTTCTTGCTGTGGTCTCCAAGGGTAAAAACAATTTCCTACCCATTTGTTCTTAGCGATTTCTCAATCGGGTTAGTTTTTGGTTAATCGTTCGATTTGCACAGTCGACTATGTTCTGTGAATTAGGGGACCTTGGGTGCAAAATATGAGGATTTAATGTCTAGATATTTGTAGAGGACTTCATTATATTTCTGTAGGGTTCTCATTCATATCATTCTGATGAACGGTTTAGGAGTTATGAGCATTACCGTGTTATTGAGCGGGCTAAGCATTCAAGTTTGGGCAGTCGGTGGGAATTAAAATATTAAAAATAGAAGATTACTTAATCTGGTAATAAGGTCACAATGAACTTTGTAGGGTATTTCCTAAGGTTCCCAAGAGTCTAAGAAAACAATTTTTTGATCAGTGGATTAGGAGTTATGCAATTTCTAACATTGTTGTCCAGCATTGGATGACTGCTGGACCAGTCGGAATAGAAGTGATGTTTTGGTTTAGCAAAATCCAGAATCAAAATTTAGTGACAACTAGAAAATCATGAAAAATTTTCTGTAGATATCATAAATATCATGGTTTGCTATATTTGCTACTGTAGATTAAAAGATACAAAACTTGTAAATCTGCTGTCAAGAGAATGGTCAGGTCTGTTTTCCAGATTAATTTCAGTGACTTAGATGAACTACTATGAGGATTGTGCCAACTAAGAAATTGTGGGAAATTTTGTGTAGTTTCTGAAAGTGGTATGGTTTGCTCTGTTTCAATGAGGGAATTGAGAGTTGTGTCATTTTTTGTACCAGGACAGAAAGGGGACAGACTGGTATTTATTGGAAAAATCAGAGTTTTTGGAGAACGTGTAGGATTGTTGTTGTTTACTTGTGTTTTGCATTGTGTTGACATATTTTGAAAGTCGGTAATCTCTGTAGGAGGAGAGAATTCAAGTGTGATACCATCTTCACATACTTCTGGTCGACAGATCCAAGTGAAAGTCAAGTGCTTTGTAGAATGATGGATGATGATTAATAATTACTCACTATTATTGAATTATTTATGCCATGCATTAATTTTGATTATCCTTGGTTCAGTACAATATTACTTTGATAAAAATTGTGATATGTGGTAAATGATGGAAAATATCATTCATGAAATGGTTTGGTTTGTATAGAACTCGTGTAACTACATTACTACCAATTTTAATGCAATTTTTAGCTGCGATTTGTGAGATCTTAGTTAATAACCAAAGGGGACAGAACTATGGTTTCAGGTAGCAGATCGGTTTTCTGCTGATTGAATTGCGCTGTAGTTTTGGCTTCTATAAATGCAAAATTTGGATTTATCATCTCCTAGAGAGTTGTAGATCTCTGTTTTTCTTTCCATGGAGTGCTCAATCATAATTTTGGATTATCCATTAGAAAGTTATGATTTTTACAATATTGTTGTCCAGAGTTTCGGTCAGGATCTAGTAGTTGTAGTAATCAGTAGATTAAAAGTAGTTAAAGATATAATTAAGGGATTTGACCAACATAACTATTGTAGATAATTCCTTAAGGTTTTCAGAGATACCAAGAATGCAATTTTTTGGATAAACATAATGGAAGTTATGGTTTTTTTGTAAGGTGGTTGTTCTGTTTTGGACAGAACCGTGTTTTGGAAGGCAAATAGGGTTGTTTTAGGTTTGAATTAGGAGTAGAGTTATCTAATTATTTTGTAAAGTTGTATTGCTCTTGGATTGTTTCTTACCATATTTTTATGAATGCTCAGGTGGTGGTGTGAATCAGGGGCAGTGCCCTCTAATCGTCATTGTTCGTCACATGGTTGAGGCAAGTATAGTTTGAGTCATCTTAGAAGTTTGTTTGTTCACATTTGGTTATATGATTATGACCAGGTTGAATCTTATAAAGTATGCTTATTTCTGTTCTTTACAAGTTTCTGTTTGTCGTTAAATTCAAATTGCAAGTATGGACGCATTTATTCATTTCATTACCTTCATTTCAAGCATTCATGCTTAACCCACAGGAGTGGGTATTGAGATCCCCATATTTTCAATATAGGTACTAGATCCATATATGAAAGATTCTTCATATGGGCCTTGGATCCCCGCATTTTGAGAATGCGGGCATGAGTGAACACCGACGGGTACTACACTAGCTATATTGGTGGAAGTTATACTTATATCTTGCATCAAGTGCATAGCATTTTCTTATGTATTCGATATACTGATAATGACCTATCTTGATTCAATGCTTTCTATTGTATTCATTTGTACTTGGTGAGTCTTGGGCTTATTCTTGTAATTTTTTGTTTTTAGGTGATTGTTAAGGATGACATACATTGGGAGGGAGTAGATCACATGAAGAAACCCACCCTATCTCATATTTCACTGCTTAAATAATGATTCCATTGCTACCTTTCATTTGGAAACTGATGAATGTAATAAATGGATTCATGTTGCTTCCATTGTTCGTCCTTAATGTTTATTCATGCTAGATGATGAATTAGACTATCCAAATCTATTCATGATAACGTTATGCATGAACGAGTGATATAATTGCTATTTTAGTACTGAGATCCTTGCTGAAATTGGTAATGTTTACTTTATTATGATTGTTTTGTGATGAAGTTTAGCTTCTATTATAGATGGTTTTGATAAGAAAAATTTATAATATTAATTGGTGTTAGTAGTGTAGGTTGCATCTTGGCTTTCGCATAGCCAAGGTAAATTAGATTGATAGGGTAGTTTAGTGGCATTCCAGGCTCAATGTTGAGCTGTGGTGTTACAACCCGGTTTTAGTGCAACATTGCTTATTCCTAAAAATGGTTAAACTTTGACAAGGATTCAAGCAATTCTTGAGTGGAATAGGTCCCTAAGACCCTAAGAGTGGTTTGTGCAAAGTTTATCTCATTTGTCTATAGATTTTTGGGGTTACATCAAAAGTGGTTTGGATTCGGGTAGATTATCTATTCTGGGAACAAGGGATCGATCAGGCCACTCCTTGTCCTGCTCACCAGTCCAACCATAATCTTGCCATGATTAGACTACCATGTTGTTCCCATTTAGACTACTCCTTAGTGCCCGATCATACTGCTCTACTGCAAAATCTAGGTTTCTTGGTTTTTGAGATTGGTGCTTTGCTCTTGGCCTTTAACTCTGATCTTCATAGCTCTGTAGATACTAGAGTGAAGAGTTTGATAATACTTGTAGGAAAAGTTGTGAGGTACTATTCACCCTCTATAGACACCAAAGCAAGTGCTTGAATATCAAATCAAGAAAAAGATCAGAGAGGTTGAGAGGAGAGCAATTGAAGGAGTGAGTTCCATGAAAGAAAATAAAAGGAAATGAAGCTAGAGTGCCACTCAAAAAGTCTTGAGTGATGTGAGTTGAGTGACACAAAGAAAGCTGAGAGAATAAATTTTTTTGCCACAATAGCTGAGATTAAGAGAGCTTTGTCCCATTAGCAATCCTTATTGCTACTTGCTTACAAGGAGGTTGATTTGAGCATTAACACATTAACAAATTCTCTTCCTAGCAATGTTCAATCTATTTTGTAGGAATTTAAGGATGTTTTCCCAAAAGATGTGCTAGATCATAAGGGTCTTGTCATCCCCAAAATCTAGATTATGAAGTGAGAGACTCTCCTACTTTTATGTTTGGATCATTGCCCTTCCATAACCAATGTGGGACTATTCTAACAATCTCCCCCTTCACACATTGGTGTCCCTCAACCGTTTACCACCTCTTCACTGTAAACCGATGGTCCCTTAGGTCACGGTCCATCAGGCATTCACACACTAGTGTTTATTGAGCCAGAGATGTTAGGACTAGGCTCTGATAACATTTGTTGGATGGTAAGAGCCTTCTCATCTCCAAAGCTAGCTTGTTAGGTGAGGGATTCTCTTACTTTTAAGCTAGGTCCATTGCCCTTTCACAACCAATATGGGATTATTCCAACAAGATGTACCATCGTGATTGCCTCAAACTTGAGGAATTGAGGACCAAATTGACTTCATTCTGAGAGCCACATTCCAAACTAACCAGCATGTTGATGCAATTTCGAAAAAATAAAGGAAATCCAAAGGTAGGTGATAGACTTGATGGAGAAAGGCTATGTGAAGGAAGGCATGAACCCATGTGCTGTAGTGGTGCTACTTGTGCCAAAGAAAGATGGGAGTCTTGATGCAAGGAGCAAAGGAGCTTTAGTCTTAGAAGCTCTTTGGAGTTCCATCAAGTCTATCACCAGCCTTTGGAGTTCCTTTATTTTCTTCGCTTGAGTCTTAGAAGCTCGCTTATGATACGTTTTTGGCGGCATCTGTATGGGAGCCGATGCAATAGGCTTCGGAACCAGAACTGGAGGTGGAGCCACTAGAGCCGATGTGACAAGTCCAGGGCAATGTCCCTCTTAGGCCACTGGATGTGGAGATCGTGGCACGGACGAGTCGAGGGCAATGTCCCTCTTGGGCCACTGGATGAATGTGTGGACGGCATCCCCTAATGTTGTAATCTCTTCGTTTGGGGGCTTCTCAAGAGGGATAGTATTAAAAATATCATTAATCATGTCCACCTGAACTTTTATGAAATCAGTCTCTACTTGTACACCATGCACCAGCGTCCCTGGCAACCATGGTGATGTGCATCATATTTGAAGTATATTCCCATGTCATTATCCTATTGTTAATAGCTTAAAATTGGCCATAAATTCATTAATTAAATGCATTTTGCCATCCTTCAGGACTGTTTACAGTGTTTGTAATTCCCTTGCAGGTAGGCGCGAACTAGGCGCAAAAATTCCACAGAAGATCAAATGAGAAGGAGCTAGGGGTGCAAACAAAAAATCAGCACTAAAAGGGAGTTAGGGTTGCAAAACCGCCATAAGCGAAGGGCCAAAGTGAAAATGCACATGGAAACCCTAGCCGTCCGCCGCAAGTATATAAGCAGCATTCACCCTGGGGAAGAGGGGAAGAGGAGAACCCTAGCCGCATTAGCCCTTGGACCGAACCCATTCACCTAGCCGTTTTCCACTTCTTCACCGCCTCCTTGCCACATCTCTACGGGAGATACCAGCAGCCGCCACCCATCCGCCTTCCATATCCAAGAACCCTAGCCCCCATCAAGAACCATCCCAAGCCGCATATCCCTAGAGAGAACAGCCAGCCGCCCTACGCCATCTCCTCTAGAGCCTCCACCGATTTTCCACCAAGCTCCAAGACTCCAAGATGCAGCCACCCTAGCCTCCATCCAGGTCCATCTGCTCATCTCCCATTCCCCATACACCTCCACCAGAAACCATCCTTCCCATCTCGGCATCTCCTTTGTGCCGACACTCCACCATCCAACCATCCCTCTCCCTCCACTGGATCTCCTTGCTGCTGCCGAGATCTGCACCCGAAACTCCTCTCTTGGCCGGGATTTGCTTCGTCTTCGACGGATCTACGACCTCTACGTCTTCTTCGGCCAATCTACTACCTCTACACGGCACTAGCTTCACTGCTGATCTCCACGGCCGGATCTGCTTCTCCAAAGCCGGATCTACTGCTCTTCGCCCGGATCTGCTTCATCTACTACCCCACGGCCGGATCTCTTCATCCACGGACGGATCTGCTTCCTACTGCCTGCATCCCCTTCGGCTTCTTCACCAGCTCTGCTTCATCTGCCTGCTACCTCTTCTGATTATCTTCAACAACAGATTTGCTACTATTCTGGGTTGTAACATCTCACAATCTTCTATTTAAATATTGCAATGCTTTCCTGTGATGCTTGTATGGTATATTCTGTGATGTGCGCATGATGTGTTTGTGGATCTGGATGCCAAGAGTATTTTCATGTTCTTTTTAAATCTGAGATGTTGATGTTGATGCTATTCTCTAGTGTAGATTTATGTTATTGTTTTATGCTCTGTTAACTTTTCATCAGATTATGCTCCTGCTAGTAGATCTAATGTTATGCCATGTTTATGATTACTTTCTGTTGGGATAGATTTAAATTCTCTGTTAGGGTTTACTTTGTTCTTACTGATTATTATTGGATCTGTTAGTAGAAAAGTAAAAACAAATAGTCTAGATGTTTGTTTGCTGTCGTTCATGTGGTAGATCTGTTTTCTTGAATGTAGTTTAGTTTGCTTTTCGGTTGCACTGCTAGATTCATTTACTGTCTTTTATCTTACTCTTGTTGCTGTGAATGGTTAGCTATAGCTGTAGTATTCATCTAAGTCTCCTAACCTGTGTCTTGCGGTTTCTTTTCCCCTTCTATTCTTCTCTTCTAGGCAGCTTCTATTCTCGTTCTAGAGTCTCTTTTCTCTCATTCCTTCTTTTCTTTCTCTCTGTAGTCCGATAGCTCCAGCTCTCTCTCTCTTTCTCTTCTCAATTCCAGTCTAACTCTTAGCATCTTCACCTTCTTCAGTCCCTTATTTCTTCCCCTCTTCTCTCAGTTCTCTCTCTCTTCTCAAGATTCCTTCTGTCTGTCAATCTCTTCTCTAGTCTGTTGTATCCAGTGTTCTCTTCTTATCTATGCCTTCTTTCTTCTCCTCTCCTGCTAGCCTAGCCGACTCCTAGCCTTTTCTCTCCCCTGCTCTCTCTCTCTCTCTCCCTTTTCCCTTAGCTCTTCCTGTTCTATTTCTAGTTAGTCTGTCTTCAGTCTTTCTCTCTTAATAGGATTAGTTCTTTGGTTTCTCCTACCCAGATAGTCTTATTCCTATCCCCTTCAGCTCTTCCCTTGCCTCTCTTCCACCCTTTTGCAGTTCTGGTTTCTGGCCTCTAGTTGTTTAGGTTCTGCAGTTAGTGTCAAATTCCCTGTTCGTGTGATTTAGCTTTGGTTAGGAGCTGTGTCACCAGTAATTTAGTCCCTGTGGAGAACACGACTATCGCTGCTATCATAGCGACAGCCCGTACACTTGCGGGTGTGCAGTTTTGCACGATCACATGGATACGCCATCCCCGCCCAGCATCAATGGGAATAGAGCCAACAAGCCTGACTCTGAGGATGCAAGGCGTGGGCTCCTACATAACGATATAAGATGAGCTAAGGTGTCCACCAGAGAGATCTATGTAGCATTCTAAAGAGGTACATTACCTAGATGTTGTCGATATGAAAGTGGACGTCGCTATGTTCAGTAATTGGTTTGGACGCGTAGCTACTGCGACGTTGAGGGGGATTGGGTACCGCACTAACACGGGTGAGTTGTGATTGGTTGCGGACTTGACTCATTTCTTCCCTCGATAAATCTATCTCTCCTCAAAGTGAGGTAGTTTGCTCTTGAAGTGAGGCAGATAGTTGTTCCTGAAGATGAGCATGAAGTTCCTGTTTTATTTGTTCATTGCGGTAGGCCTTGGATCTCTTCCTACTCCTGTATGTCTCGGAGTCATTTGGAAATCCGTGCCTCCAAAATACGTAAACCCCAAGCCTCGTGTGCGACCTGGGTGCTCCTTGTTTCCCAAGGCCTGTGATAGTACATCTCTTTCCTTACATTTGTGAAAGGAGCCTCGAGAAGATTCTGTAGTCAATGATTTCTACAAGAGGCAATCATGTTATTTTTGAACCCATGAAATTCAAGATGTAATAACAACTATATAGTTGAACATATCTTACCAGGCGTTTGGACACTTCCTCATCTGCGGGGTTTTTGAAAGAGACACCCAAAGACGTGGTTGATGACCTCGCTCTTAACTAGTTTCGAGCGCGCTTGTTTGCGATCCCGGCAAATGGCGGGGAGGCCTCCGATTGATTGTGACCTCGTCCTGCATCCTCCATTGTGGGATTTACCCGCATACCCAGCGGTGCCATGTCTGTGAGGGTGAGTGTTTTGTGACTAGAGAGACTTGTGTGCCGCACTTTGTTGTTCAAATTCGGTCATTGTCTTCATCTGCACATAGGCCTCCCATGCTTCTAGCGACATGAAAGGATACCTCGTGAAGGGCGTGAGATCCTTTGCCATGTACTGCGTGATAAGAGTGCTCTTAAAATTCTTCCATGCTTTTCCCATTGCGAGGAGTGTGTGCTGTTGCACAAGTCCCTGTACTTCTATTGGGATATCGAACGAATTTGTAATTTCCTCCCATAGTTGATCTTTCTAATCCTTTGCCAAATCTTTCCAGCTTGCTATGGTGATGGGGACCCATTGCCTTCCAATTATCCCGCAGGTAGTCCGAAATGATGCCGCTGCTTTCTTCAGTTCGAGAGGGACCCAATCCGGAGATATCACCGTGATGGTCATTCAGCCCTCTGGCCTTTTTGATACTCCTCGGCCACGCTTAGTTATCCTAATCTTGGAAGTGTGAGACTTAGATCAAGACGATGATGACTGTGTAGACACTATCTCTCTTCTAAGAAAAAACTAACTACAGTGAGCTATGGGCCTAAACAAAGTTCTATGAAGCAAGTAACACACACCAGTGTATCCAGTTCATTGAACCAGATACATTGGAGTGTGACACTTGCTTAATGCCCTTTGAAGGTCTATGTGGCCTATATTATTACTATGAGGTCCCTTTGGAACAGTAACATGCCATCCCAAATTGATCTTATAGCTAACAAGTGCAGTATATATCATGAAGTTCTAAAAGTTATAAAACAATTTAGCCAACTATTCAGACAGAGCACAAGATTGACAAATGATAGTAATAGTAAAAATTTTTGGACGACGACTGTGTGGATGCCACCTCACTTCTAAGAAAAAACTAACTGCAGTGAGCTATAGGCCTAAACAAAGTTCTATGAAGCAAATGACACAAACCAGTGTACCAAGTTCATTGAACCGGATACACTGGAATATGTTACTTGTTTCATGCCATTTGAAAGTCTATGTGGCATATATTATTACTACAAGGTCCCTTTGGAACAGTAACATGCCATTCCAAATAGCTCTTGTAGCTAACAAGTGCAACATATATCATGAAGTTCTAAAGGTCATAAAACAATTTAGCCAACTATTCAAATAGAGCACAAGATTGACAAATGATACTAATAGTAAAAATTTTTGGACGACGACAGTGTGGACGCCATCTCTCTTCTATGAAAAAACTAATTGCAGTAAGCTATGGGCCTAACAAAGTTATATGAAGCAAATGACACAAACCAGTGTATCAAGTTCATTGAACCGGATAAACTGGAGTGTGTCATTTGCTTCATGCCCTTTGAAGGTCTATGTGGCATATATTATTACTACAAGGTCCCTTTGGAACAGTAACATGCCATTCCAAATATCTCTTGTTGGTAACAAGTGCAGCATATATCATGAAGTTCTAAAGGCGATAAAACAATTTAGCCAACTATTCAGACAGAGCACAAGATTGACAAATGACAGTAATAGTAAAAATTTAGCCATCTAGTGAAGCATATATCATAAAGTACTATTGAGACAGAGGCGAACGGTGTTAGGAAGGAGCAGCGGTGGCATGAGGTTGAGGCGGCCAGCATCGGGAGGGAGTGGCAAACGGCGTTGGGAGGGAGTGGTGGACGGCGACGGGAGGGAGAGGCGGTGTCGTGAGTGGTGGCGTCGTGAGGGAGAGGCGGCCGGCGTCGGAAGGGAGCGGCGGCGTCGGGAGGGAGAGGCGGCCGGTGTTGGGAGGGAGCGGCCGTCGTCGGGAGGGAGAGGCGGCAGGTGTCGAGAGGGAGCGGCCAGCGTCGTGAGGGAGAGGCGGCGTCGGGAGGGAGCAGTGGCATCGGGAGGGAGAGGCGGCCGGAATGAGGGAGTGGTGGCATCGCGTGCGAAGGAGCAGTCAGATTTAGCAAAACCTAGCAGTGGCGGCATCACGTGAGCGAAAGCTATATATAGGAAAACTATCACAGACGGTTCCATAAAAGAACCGTGTGTGATAGTTATATCACAGACAGTTCTATAAATAGAACCTTCTGTGATGTATCATCACAGACGGTTTCTTCCGATAAACCGCCTGTGATAGTTCTCTGCATCTAGAAATCATAAATGCTGGCCACGCAATGTGAAAACGCAAGCAAAATCATAAATATAATTATTTCTTAGTTCCTGGGTCAATTTACAATTACATGGAATATAGTTCCATAATTGCATGCCGAGTTCCCTAATTATTATTACATTGCAACAATTTCCAAATAGGTTTTGGCTTTGTGGGATCATTTATTACACCTGGCTATTTCCTTTTAAATAAAGCCCTCCGCGATGATCGATACGCATATAGCTTGCTTCATCGCCTTGTTCTTCCTCGAGCCTGATGCCATCTCCAAATGGTGGCAACTATCAAATTGATTGTACTATTCCTCATCTACAACATTCTCAACTCCGACAATTCTTCTTTTTCCCTAAAGAACTACATGGCGCTTCGTATTTGCCGAGTCAGTTATATAAAATACTTGAACAACTTGTCTCGCAGTACGAATGGTTCATCTTCGTATCCTACACATTTGAGGTCCATGGTAGTGACGCCGTACTTGTCGACCTTTACACCTCGTGGGAGTTGGACCCAACGGCACCAAAATAGAGGAATCTTGAAACTCACATAGTCAAGCTCCCAAATTTCCTCTACAAGCCCGTAGTCAATCTCCCAAATCTCATCATAGGCATCTATGCAGACACCTGAGTTCTGCACTGTGCCCTTTTTATCCTGATCTGTTGTATAAAAAGTGTAGCCATTAATGTCGTATCCTTGCCATGTCACAATTGTAAATTTTAGCCCTTTTGCCAACCATAGTAGTGTTTCACTTAACGACCTCCTAGTCAATCGCACCTTCAACCATTCGTTGAACTGACGATTGTGTTGTCTTGCGATCCAAACTTCTGACTAGCCTGCATTCCCTTGGCGTAGCATGTCCTTGTGCTCTTCAATATATGGGGTCACTTCAGTCATGTGTTGTAAAATCGTGAAATGGGCTTGTGTCAGGAACCCAGATTTTACAATCTGGAATCCTCTGTGATTCCACCGCACTATTCCCTGGATCAGTAGATAGTGCTCACAGATACAGAAATGAACATCAAAATACATATCATGCGGAAGCATAAATATAATAGTAAACTTACACCTAGGCCGATTAGGCCGAAATCAATAAAATGCAGTAGCGGAAATGAAGCACACAGGTGGAACCCTCAAGACATACCCACAGGAAGCCAACTGGAGGTTCGCGACCTAGCCCTTGACGACTTCATCTTCTCTCCCATCATAACCAAAAGTATTGCTGAAGCGCAGTGATCTGATTCCTGCTTCTGGATTTGTTATGAGAGCGAGTGTGAGCACACTAACCACCATGCTCCGCGAGCCAATACACAGAATGCAAATAAATAGTATGCATGGCTTATCAAAGAAGAGGCTCGGGTTATTTTATTTGCCAAAAATCGCTTTTAGCAGTATTATTATTATTTAATCATAGTGTTATTGTTACTACCTAAACTCCACATAACGGTTGCCATAATTGACTTAATCCACCGAAAGTACACTTTCTTTATTGATTGTTGTCTAAGACTCCAAACAATGAGAATCATTATTTATTTAATCCACCGATCATACTTTGTATTTTAGAATTCCTAATAATCCAATCTTGTAATTACTATTCATCAGCTCCTCACTTATGAATTCTAATGATTCTCTAACATAATTATTTTCGAATCCACCGATATCATTTGTATCAGGACTCCCTAACAATTCAATCCTTTTGGTTATTGATCCAAAACCATGATCTGCTATTCTAATAATCAATCTTATTTTCCATTATCTACCTCTAACTAATCCACCAAGTATATCAGTGATCAAGTCTATAATTTACTATTATATATCCACCAAGAATATCAGTGATCAAGTCTGCGATTCGCTAGTATACATCCACCAAGAATATCATTGATCAAGATTATACTCCAATTTGTTATCATACCTCCAAATTCCCAAAAATTCAATTCGTCCATCTAGTACTTGATCAAATCATATTAATCCCATTATCGCCAACATCTTCCAATAATTTATATTGTTTACCAGGGTTGTAATCCAGTAATTACCTTTGCACTCCCTAATTCTTCGAAAATCATTTAAATCAGCTTTCTAACCTATATATTCATTTAGGCACCACCAATTTATTTCTCCCAGAATCCGCACTATCATTTTCACCTTTTATGATTGACATGAATCCACCAACAATCTTTATACGATTAACACAATCAACCCTCTACTTTTCTTATGACTCTATCTATTCTTCCTGACATTTTACTTCGTGAGATGCATTATCATTATTCAGAAATATAATACATAGAAATTTCCTGAGACCTAGCAATTTTTGAACAAAAACATAATGTGTAAGAGAATGCAATAATAATAGCGATCCAGATTCCATCCACCGTTACATGGCATCCGCACCATATGCTAACATTTCAGCGTTATAACCGCTTACATTACCACTGGGACGACACCCAGGACAACTCAAATCAGGGCTTTCCACTGCCCTTCACTTTTCCAAACCCATCCATAAAGTATTTTGAAATAGAACTATATCTAGTTAAGTTCCCATGTCCGCCCTTGACTGTGGGCACGGCTATTCGAATAGTTTTGACTCTGCAGAGTTTGTACACTTTCACCACAAGAGACAATCAACTCGTTGCCCCACACGATTCCTTAGTCATGTGGTTGAGCAGACCATCACAGTGACTTTTCAAAGTATCTAGTCCCTTTTGTCATCTCACCTTATGGGAAACTGCCCACTTGCGGTAGGTCCCATCTATGCACGGGATGTTCCCCACAGTTACTAACGCACCCGGGCTCCACTTCCCGCAATGTTAGAACAGCTGGGAAACTTCACCCTACACCAGTGTCCCTTAGGGCCCCCTTGCCCGTTCGTATCCACTTCTATCCACTACCAGTGAGATGAGTCCGGGGTTTCGATAAGTTTACTTAGCCAAGTTATACTTTACAGACTTGTGGTTGTACTGTTTTACACAGGAGGTCATGACAAGATTCAGTCCTTAGTGGTATCTGGGCGGTTCTACCACTAACCCACTTTGTGCTTCCACTGCACCACACATACACACCCTCGAACCATCCGCCCAGATATTTAAGCAAGCTGGGGTTTTTGGGGACATAAAATAATCATAGCCAACATATACCAGTCATTACCACCATGACTGCCCAACCAAATTTTCTCATGATTAATGTGATGCTTGGGTGTTCTCGCGCCCATGAATACCTAAGCAATACTAAGCATGGCATATCAATTACGGATTTATTTTTGAAAGGTTACTATTGTAATTTTGCTAGGGCGACAAGGTTCACATAATCAAGTAATCCAAAGGAGGTGTAATATTATTCAAGGCAAACAATGGGCATATAACTAGAATCTTAAACTAAACATGTATTTGCATATAAAATAACGGCATGCAATTTGATAATTTAAACCAAAGTAATTTACGGAAAATGTAGGTTCAACATGATCAAAGTATTGACTCGCCTAGCGCGGTTTACCGCGGACTTGAGCTCACACGATGCTTTCTCTTGAACTTCTATTCTTTATCTTCACTCTGCTCTGACCAGCTTGATCCGTGGAATCTTCAGGTCTCCCTCGATGATGTCATAACTACCTTTTGTGTACTCTTCTCTTCACCGTGGCTGGTCCAACATTTGTACCCCTCTCTAAACCCCCTTCGAATCAAATGAGTTTCGATCTGCGTAGAGTTACTAAACATCTTTAGATTATCACAATCAATGCATGGACAATACATATATTCCAGAATTTTTTTGTACGGATAATCCCTTTTTTATTCGAAAATACATAAATATACCCGCGAGAAATTTTTTTACAAAAATAGTCTCGATCGCGCCCATTGGGCGACCGCCTTTTCGCCCAACCGGGAGGCGACATTTAGAGAATGTGTGAACCGTTGGGCGACTTATGCAGTCGCTCTACGGTTGAGCGATCAGAATTGCGTCATTGTGCAGTTGAGCGATCGAAATTGCAATCGCCAACAGTAGGCGGCAGGTGGATATCCACTTATTCCACCGACTGCCGCCCACTAGCAACCACTTTTCCCTCATTTTCCTCATTCTGCGCAGAGAGCCAGAGAGAAGAAGAGAGGAGGAAGAGGAAAAGAAGGGGAGAAAAGAGGGTGGAGGGGAAGAAAAGGAGGAGAGGGGAGAAGAGAAGGAGAGGAGGACAGGGTTGAAGGAGAAGGTGAGGGAGGAAGAAGGAGTCCAAGCTATTCCATCGATTTGGATCCAGGTATTTTTGTTAATTAGGTTGTATTTACACTATTATTTAGATGAAATATTGGTGTTAGTAAAAATTGTAGATGTAGTATACATTTTGTGGTATGGAAATTTTACTACCCTTTTTAGTATGGAAAGTTTAGTTTAGTGTTGAACGATGTTATTTGACATGTCGTAAATTTCAATCATACATGTAGGTCTACATCATTAATGGCCAGTACTACATTGAGAGTGTATTATGGTGCTGGAATGATTCGTGAAGGTCCGAATGGTGTGGATTTGAGCGATTTTCCGCAAGTCACTCTCGTACTTCCGGATGACGAGAATGCTTGAATGACAGATGTGCAGCATTGGCTGACCGAGAGTTTTTCATTGGACCCCGAGGTGTGCAGCGTCGTTGTGCAAGGGCTTTGGAGCCGGTCTCCCACTGACATCAGATGGGAGTTGAAGACATTGGTGCGCTCTGCTTCGTGGAAGGGCTTTGTGCAAGGGTTCTGGCGCCATGGATACGAGTGTGTCCTGCTTGTGCAACCGTGCTCACTACAAGCAGCTGCGCAAGCTCGTGCGTCCGCCTATGCTTCGGGAGGTGCTAGCAGCTCAGGCGGGCCTCACGTTGGTGGAGCTGATGAAGTTGCTCGTGATGAAGGCAATGCGGTACATGGAGGAGAGTTACTGCCGTCAAGCTATAGAGAGGGAACTGGGCAAGCCGATGCGATACATGCAGGAGAGTTACAGCTGTCAAGCTATAGAGACGGAACTGGGCAAGCAGATGAAGGAGAGCATAATGAGTATATCGTGCAGCAGATGGAATCTGATGACCAGAGGGCATGGGATGAAGAGCAAGCTGTAGAGGATGACGAGGAGGATAGTTCGGATGATGAAGAAGTTCCTATCCCCCAGGAATGGAACCGGTTTAATGCGGAGGGTGTTTCCGCCCATGATGAGCATGAATCACCATGGGAGTATCATGAGACAGAGGTTCGGGTGCATGCTACGTTTGCTGACAAGGAAGCGCTGCAGGATGCCATCAAGCTTTGGGCCCTCTCAATGCAACGGACATTTCGCGTCGTCAAATCAAGCCAGGAGCAGTACACTGTGAAGTGCGAGTGGTTGTCCTTGGAGGGTGCACGCACGTAGACCGAAGTATGACACTCACTGGATTGTGTCCAAGGTGGAGCCGCACTCCTGCATTCTGAACACTGTCTTGGCGAGGCATCGTAACCTGACGTCCGGATTTATAGCCAATTTGATGTATGGGGAGATAGTGGAGAAGAGAGATATTGCGGCAACGCATATTGTGGTAGCTATCGAGAATAAATTCAAGTATAAGATTAGCTACGCGAAGGCGTGGCATGCCAAGGAAAAGGCGTTGGAAAAACATTTTGGCACTTTCGAGGCGGCGTACGACAACCTTCCTCGTATGCTTAAGGTGTTGCAACGAAGGAACCCGGGCACGTACATCGCCGTGCACGAGAAGCCCTCCATAAGTCCACCGGGATTTGCAGTGTTGCAGAGAGCATTATTTGCATTTGGTGCTAGCATTGAAGCATTCAAGCACATGCTACGGTGATTTCGTAGATGGGACCTTCTTGTGAGCAAATACAAAGGGCGCTCCCGGCCATAGGCGTTGACGGTAACAATCAAATATTGCCGCTATTGCATTTGTGGAGAGCGAGAATTATGAGAGCTGGTTGTGGTTTCTCGGACATGTGAAGGCTGGAGTTGTAGGCACCGTCCCCGTGTGTGCGTAATCCATGATCGCCACGCTGGTATTATAAAGCGTCTGAAAACTTCAAGAAGACCACGAGGAGAGCGTTCCTTGGCGGACATGAGGAACCGGTGGTACGATGCGTCACTTAGGGCAAACTTTTTCAAGCAATTCCCAAAACAATCTTTGATGAAGCTATTCAAGAGGTGGCTAGGCGAGAACCAGAGAGAAAATTTGATGCTTTATGGGGTTGTTGGATGAGCACACCAGAAGAACGTCGACGAGAGGAGCAATGGGTCGGTCATTCCTGGGGCGGCACAACCGCAATGCTTGCCAGCAATCGATGAGTCTAACCCAAGTGGTCCAAGAAGGAGGAGCGCGCGAAACATCAAGTGCTTCTCGCAGTGGATCGAGGGGGAACCATTGGAGAAGTGGTCGTTGTTGCACGACATGGATGGCGCAAGGTACGGAATAATGACAAGTAACCTTGCTGAGGTGTAAAATTGGGTTCTCAGGGGTCTCCGTTCTCAGCCCCTTGTCGCCATCGTGGAAGGTGTTCTTCACAGCACAATCCGCTACTTCAGGGAGAGGCATGCGAGTGCCGCACTTCATGCGGCCAATCCCGGAGCCCTGTATTCGTCAAAAATTACCGCGTACATGGAAACGAAGGCACAGAAGGGTCAATTGCACACAGTGCATATCATGGGCAACAGGGAGCATCGTTTCGAGGTGATACTCCGTGACAGAGCCGGATTTGGGATATCTCGTTCACTTATTACTCACGAGGTATGCCTTGGAGATCATGCAAACGAACCTAGCTGCACATGCAACAAGCTTAAGTTGTTACACATGACATGTTCTCATGTCCTCGCTGCATGCGGAACCGTGGGCATGGATCCTTCCAACTTCATGTCCGAGTACTTTTTCAAGGAGAGAATACTGCAAGCTTGGTGTGGGGAGCTCCGGGGGTTCAGGGCAGTGGGAAACTTCACCACTTGGACATTTCAGCGAGGACCTAGGTTCCGGATATTAACATGCTGAAGGGTAGGAAGGGTCGGCGACAGAGTCGACGTATTAGAAATGACATGGACGAATCACAAGCTGGAACATCTGGTGCAGGTTGTGGGCGATGCGGTCAGGAGGGGCACACAGCTAGACGATGCAATGCATGTCCGGATCAGTAGTTGGTGTTGTAATGCATGCTAAATTTCATGTACCATTTGTAAACCTTGTATGTTACATCCCTTTTCTGTAATGCACTTATTTCATGGAACGTACTGTTTCCCTTTTAAGTATTGCAATTTTTTTTGCCTTGTGATAACAACTCCACATACATAACAACCAATTCATCACATGCTTAACAACGTTGCACATTACATCGTTATGGAAAGAGGGCACAGAATATGAAGGTCACAGAAAATGAAGGCGTCATGCACTTACAACACGAAACAACACATACATTGCACATACAGACAGAATTTATGGAAAGTAGTACACCCAAAACATCAACACAACAGTCCTACCGCCACAGCATCAACACATCAACAAATACATGAACTAAAATACGACACATTCGGTACCCTCGTGACCTACATGCCAAACGAGCCTCGTGGCACCCACATGGAGAATTGCTGAGGGAGCCGCCTCGGACGTGGCTGGCTGTCGTTGTAGTGGCATGCACATATGCAGCTCAGGTTCGCGCAGCAACATGTGGGATCATAAGAGCTTCCTATATTCATGACCTCCTCGTTGCACCTCTCGCGTTGCATCTGTTCGCGGAGGTCGTTGTTCTCCTCAGTGAGACTCTCCATTTGGTACTCCAAGTCCCATATTCGAGCCCATAATGTATCCACATAACGATCAACATACCGTTCATGAGGAGGGTCGATCCAGCGGGAGAAGTCGCATTTTGCACTCTGCAAAAAAAAGGACGGTAAACTTCGAGGGTCCATAAGCAATAAAAAATGTAATATTACTAATTTGTACCCCAGAGCGTGAGCATCGGAAGAAACATCGCCCGCCATCGTTCGGGGAATCCAAGATCTGGACGACCGTGTACTCATTGTGTCTGCATTTCGGCCACGCTGGTTGAGCACGCCGGCTTGGTATCAATCGGTACGGTGGACCGAACATCTCCCTCCTTTCTAAGGGAATGTCTTCCTTCGGTGACCCAAATCCCACTGGCCCCTCGGCTTCCGACATAGTATGTGTCACCACGAAAGAGAGGGTACTTCTTTGTTTGATTTACAATGTCATGGGACCCCAACCGTGCTACTTATAGCAAAACGGGGCAGCTTAATACAGTGACCACAAAAAAAGATGACAGTTCTGCGTACGTACTTGACAAAAGAGGCCAGCTTTGCACTGAGATGTGACAATAGAGGCCAGCTTTGCTCAGCGATGTGAAATAAAAGGGCAGCTTTGCTCAGTGAGATGTCAATAGAGTGCAGCTTTGCTCAGAGACATGACAACATGACCCAGCTTTGCTCAGTGACATGAGAACACGACCCAGCTTTGCTCAGGGACATGACAACACGACCCAGCTTTGCTCAGGGACATGACAACACAACCCAGCTTTGCTTAGGGACATGACAACACGACCCAGCTTTGCTCAGGGACATGACAACACGACCCAGCTTTGCTCAGGGACATGACAACACAACCCAGCTTTGCTCAGTGACAGGAGAAAAGAGGGCAGCTTTGCTCAGTGAGATGACAAAAGAGGGCAGCTACGAACTATGAATTTATTACGAGACTATAGTCTCTGAAAAGCCTACATCGACCCATTTATTGCTACACTGGAAACCAGGAAAAGCGAAAAGATCCTCTCCATGGACTATGCCCACTGCACCAGATAACCTGCCTACATAAAGGCCTCATATGTCTTCCATACCACATCTCCTCAAGACATCACAATACTACCACACAACAATGTCTTCCTGGAAGTCCGACCCATTTGGAGTGCCGGAGTGGCATGAGCGCCCGAAGTGCCATTGCGGCTTTAGGACGATGTTGTGCGTCTGGACGGCTCCAGTACCACGAGCCAACTACGGCCGTAGGTTCTTCAATTGTCCAGACCTGGATGACGACTTCGTGGTAACGACGACAATTAAATCCTTTGTTTCTCGTTATCATTTTTCAACTTGATCCATGACATCTACCACGCCACACATAGGCTTGCAAGTTCATCGAATGGGTGGATCGGGTACCGCCGGCATGGCCAGGGAACCGGCCAAAGGAGGTGGAAAACAAAGGACAATACTTTGTCAAGATGACTCACGCTCGCGAGGTGGAACAACAGATGCGGCTTGAGCAAGAGCGCCGCGTGAGGGTGGACCAAATCCGTCTGAAGGGCAAGGAGGATGAGATGCAAAGGAGGCGGGAGCAGCTAAGTCTGCGTGAAGCAGCCATCAAGCGTCAGGAGGAAGAGCTTGAAGCTCGTGAGGCAGCTCTCAAGTCCAAGGATGACAGGAAAAAGGATGCAACGGAGCCATCTTCAAGGCGCGATAAAAAGGGGAAACAACCACGCTACACCCAGTAGACAAAATGTTACGAGCAGTTGGGTGGGTTAGTCGCATATCATGCTATATGTTATGCATGTAATAAAATTGTACGCGACATGTTATGAAGTTTATTTCTATTCACATAAGGTTATTATCTCGTGTGTTCGCATTCAATGATTCAGATAGCAAGTCATTTAACAATATTAACACACTCTTGGTACACTAATTCTTAGTAACATAACAATATCACTTACCAATGTATATATCAAACGTTCTACAGTCAATTGTTCTTAAAAAAATTTCTCAAAATTTTTAATGCACCTACAACATACAATAAACATAACCTTTTATTACAACTATACCATATTTTTTTCCAGTTTAAAACTACAAAATTGACAAAACTCTAAAAAATCACGGGGATTGACTAAAGTCGCCCATCCATTGGGCGACTGCGCTTAGGGCTGGAAAAAAAGCTCGTTAGTGGGGCTCGTTGGCTCGGTTCAAAATTGCTTCAATTATACTTGTTAATTGGTTAAACATTAAAATGAGTTGATTTCAAATGAATTTGAATTTTGCTAAAGCTCGGCTCGGCTCGTTAGCTCGTTTCTAAAAATACTTTTAAATTATATGTAAAATGATATTAAATCAAACTATATTATTTTTAGAAAAAGCTCGATAAGACGTGGAGTTGGCTCGATATCCACCCCTAACTGCGCTTATAAGTCGCCCATCCATTGGGCAACTGCTATGCAGTCGCCTAACAGGAAAGCGACTACTTGCAGTCACTCAATCACCAAGCGACAGATATTTTGTCGCCTCCCAGTTGGGCGAAAGGCAGAAGTCGCCCAATGGGGCGGCGACTGGAGACTATTTTTGTAAAAAATTTTCTCGCGGGTATATTTATGTATTTTCGAATAAAAAAGGGATTATCCGTACAAAAAATTCTATATTCCATCCCCTTCTTCAATATATTTAGCTCGGCCGCTCTTCTAAAAGCAAACATGCCATTAATGTACTCCTCACTCACACGGTTCTCAATGTACATCCAGTTTCAGTCCATCTACGCTATACATGTAACAAATGAGTGTCAAAAATGATTATTAGCGTTACTATATAGCAAATCAGACTAGCTATACGTACTTACACAGGACATCGATCTATATATATTATGTAGGTATAGCTAGCTAGCTAGCCACGTATTCATGATATAATAATGTTAAGCAAGAATATATAGAAGTGAACTACGAGTACTTACCCATTATGATCAAATTGAGCAAACTAGCTAACATTATCTTTCTAAACCTAGCTAGCTAGATCTAAACAAAAACGTATCTATCATATCTTTCAATTACAAAAGCATGCATATAAGTTATTAAAAGCAATTGAGTACTAACCTCTAATCACTAAGAAGATGGCAATATGTTTTCACCGAACTCCCTAAAACCGGCCGCCGCCTATCGCTCGACCGATGCAGTGCAATGAAGACAGATCTGTGTTGAGATCGACCACGTACGCCCAGTATTTAATAGGTCAGATTATCGCAGACGGTTCCAACCACAAACGATCTGTGAAACCAATATATCACAAACGGTTCGTATTAATAACCATCTGTAAATTATCACAGACGGTTATTAATACGAACTGTCTGTGATGTCCGCAATATCATAGACGGTTTGTTACATGAACCGTCTATAATGTCCAGAATATCAGAGACGGTTTTTTATATGAACCGTCTGTGATGTTCGCATCTTTCACAGACGGTTCATAACACGAACCGTCTGTGATGTCTCACTTATCATAGACGGTTCATGATAAGAACTGTCTGTGAACTTTCACAAACGGTTATTAAAACAAACCATCTGTGATGTCTCAATTATCACAGATGGTTCGTTTTAATAATCGTCTGTAAAAATATTACAGACGGTTGCCACTATAAACCGTCTATGATAGTTTAATCACAGACGGTTCCGTATGAACCGTCTGTGATGTAGTCGCCCAGTATAGCCTCTTTTGTAGTAGTGATTGCTTGTTAGGGAGGCACATAGTGGAGGTTTAATGGGTTATTTTGGAGTTGTAAAAACTTTGCAAGTGCTGAAATAACATTTTTACTAGCCCTATATGAAACATGATGTGAAAAAACTTTGTGAAAAATGCATCACTTGTAAGCAAACTAAGTCTAAGGTTCAACCTCATAGTTTGTATACTCCTCTTCCTATTCCCGATGCACCTTGGGTTGACATTTCTATAGACTTTGTTTTGGGTTTGCCAAGAACTAAGAGGGGGATGATTCAAACTTTGTTGTTGTTGTTGATCGATTTTCCAAAATGGCATATTTCATTACTTGTCACAATATAATGATGCTTCCCATATTGCTGATTTGTTTTTCAAAAAGGTTGTTTGCTTGTATGGAATGTCTAGAACTATTATTTCTAATTGCGATTCGAAATTCTTGAGCTATTTCTAAAAAATTTGCGGGGAAAATTGGGAACCAAGTTGTTATTTTCTACCATTTGTTATCCTCAAACTAATGGACAAACCAAAGTGGTGAATAGAACATTGTCTGCTTTGCTACATGCTGTGATTAAAAAAAATAAATCAAAGCTTGGGAAGAATGCTTGCCATATGTTGGATTGTTTACAGTAGGACTGTTCATAGGACGACTCAATTATCTCTATTTGAAATTGTATGTGGGTTTAATCCCTCTAACTCCATTGGATATGACTGCTTTGTCTTTGAATGAGCATGTGAATTTAGATGGCAAGAAGAGAGTAGAATTCATCAAGTAGATTCATGAGCAAGTCTGAGAGAATATCGAATGTCAAACTGAATAGTATGCAAAGCAGGCAAACAAGGGGTGCAAAAAGCTTGTCTTTGAACAAGAAGATTGGGTATGGCTGCATTTGAGGAAAGAATATTTCCCTGAACAATGACACTCAAAGTTAAATGCAAGAGGAGATGGACCATTCCGCGTGTTGCAATGCATCAATGACAATGGCTACAAACTTGAACTTCTTGCTGAGTATGGAGTTAGTGATTCTTTTAATGTCTCAGACTTGTCCTTGTATGCTCTAGATGATGGATCCACTCAGCCTGCCAAGTTGGCCCATAACAAGATCTCATGCAAACAAGTTCAACGAAGCCTTTATGAAGATGACATGGCAAATAATTGATGAGGCAAGAGAGGAGGTGGTGCCAACTCATAGTCCAGTCAACCTACTGATCTGTTCACCACATCTAAGCCAAGTTTGTATTAATCTAGATGTCTCCATCACATCTATGATATATCACTGGGAAGCTTATCAAAGTATAGTTTCACACACTTCAAATGGTGCATCAATTGGAGATGTGTGTCAAAAGTTATAATTGATTTGGTGAAAGCTGTACAAGCCATCAAGGAGGTGCATGAGTTTTGACGAGTTCGTTCCCTAGTAACATTTTAGCTACTTGATAACCTTTCAGTTGGTCACTAGTGTTCACACCTAGCTAGAAGGGGTGTTCCTAGTCTATAAAACTTTTTAGCTTATATATTATCAAGGCATTTGTGTTATTATTCCTTCTTGAAAGGATTCTGAACTCAAGATTGATTCTTGCTGTTCAAACTAACTTATCATCAGGTCTTGGGACCTTGGTGTGGCATCTTTTTCCTCTCGACATCGAGTTTGTTAACCTTGACATTCTTGGGGTTGTGCACCATTTGCTATTACTAGGTTGCACACATTTTTATTGTTGTGGGGTTCACATCACCATGGTCCCCACCCACTGGACCACTTGACTTGCAACTACTTCCTGCTCACAGGCAAAGACCACAAATCTGGTCTCCAGGAAGCGTGTTTATTCACTGCAGCAAATCAAAGTGACCAGCCTTCTATCTTTGCTGAGGTAAGACTTATGAGAAGATAGAAAATTTATAGGATGTGTTTGTCAGGCTGTGGACCAAGTGATGGTGTTGGAGTGATGCAACTGGAAATTCCCCTAATATTTTTGTCTGTCCTAAACTATTTGAAACACTAGCACCTCTTAACATACTCTACTTGTTCGAGGAGCTTCTACTGTAGTGCGCTGGCTACTACACAACCTCCAATATGGGCACATCAAGAATCGATGAGCAGAGGATCTCCTGTAGGCTGTAGAATTTGTTTTCTGATTGCTTTGCGAGTGGACGACACCTAAAGGAGCAAGGTTGCTGAATAATTCTGCCTTGTGAGTCAACGACGCCTGAAAGGACAAGGTTACAGAATAATTCTGACTTCTTGAAATCAGCTACAAAATTGAAGCAATATCTTGGTTGTGAGACATATCAACGTCAGCCTGTGGCTGAAGTATTCAAGGAAGAACGTGTGCTCCCAAGCAGCCAACATGTCCTATCAAGCATTCATTGGCCATTTGCTTCAGTACCTGTCATATTATGAAGCTAATTAGATTAGCGAACCGTCGTGATAAGGAATTCATCACTCAGCTGAAGATTTTGGCAACTGGCCTCTTGATAATGACAGTGGAACAAGCTTTATTTACATGAGTGTTGTGGCAGCATTACAAGAAACTTCCAGGTGGCCATGCACAAAGATCTGAGTTTGAAAAGGTGCAATTTATCCTCATGCTATAGCACCAATAGCAATCTGCAATCCCCTAGGTGATTATGGTTACAAAAATAAGCAACTTCTTGTCTATTACACTTGTGAAATAAAAAGGAACAAAAGCAACTGCAACCTGTAAATATGTACCTGGAGTGGCATTGATCATGGTGACGGCTAGTCCAAAGCCACATTTCTCTGCTAATGGAAAGATCAAGCTTGGCTTCAGAGGCCATGCTTGCATGTGGAGTGTTGCTAATAGCAATCTCAGACTTCTAGTGCACGTGCCTAGGCTCCGATATAATGTGCTACAACACTTTCAGAAGAACATTGCTTTGGGACAAGCCATAAAGCGAGCGGCGACCGGCAAGGAGGTGGGACTGAGTGGCTAAGCGTGTCACCAAGTTCTGATGAATTTGAATGGGACCCGAGCTGACGAGTGGCGTTGAGCACGTAGAGAGAGAAAGAGTGAGACTGATAATAAGTGACTGACAAGTGGGCAGTGGCGTGCTTCATATATGTACTTATCAACATATTCATTTAGGGGTGTAATCAGGGTGGATATGGACAGATATCGCTTAACCTATATCCTATTTTATATTTTTTTCTTGGAGATGGAGTCGGACACGAATAATTTCAGATACTCATTTCTCCTTTCCATATTCATTCCATAAGCTTTCGGATGGTTAGACAGACGAAAATTATCCGTTTCTTTTGCACCCCTACGCAGGACATTAGACAGTAGGGTGCAATCAGATCGAGCACAAATAAACTAATTGCCGAGATATTAAAGGAAGATCACTCAATATTCCCTACATGTTTAGATGTAGCGATCTGCCTATATATTATTTTATTTCTAAGTAAAGTCACAATAAACTTTCTCATATTACTTGACATATAGATATATACGGACGAATATCACTCATCATGTACCATATTTTATAATTTTTCACGGAGTGGAACACAGATAGTGCCAGCGTGCATCCCCTGCAAGTGGGGCCGGCGTCTTGTAATTGTGTGGGTACGTGTGTATGGCTAGGGATCGGGAGGCATCACTATGCGGAATCTCCTTGTCCTGCCACGTGTGCGACGCACAACAGACCTAGTTTTCCTTTCCCATGCGGTGCCACACCTTACAATACATGAACTTGTAGGGCTGTAGGCATCCTCGCATTCATGGTTCACCACAAAGACGTCACACAAGTCAGATTAAAGGAACTTATCACGTATCCAGCAATGTTGCAGTTTGTTTTTCAATTTTAGCCCCCCTAACATCCATTTTTTTTTGTAAAAATAGCCTTTTCCCGATCTAAGAAGGTGCGATAAGCGACACATGTCACCTGTCGTGTCACCCATAGTTCAGCAGACCGGGTGATGTGTGGCAGGCCACAGGCACGCGGCAGGGTAACGTGCAGGCGTGGTAGTAGGTGCTGCCGAGCTACCGCTACTCAACAAGCTGCTGCCAAGCTACTCTAGCTTGGCAGCTAGCCAGGATTCATGGGCAATAAGTGCATGTGGGTGCAGGCAGCAGGCTCGGTAGCTAGCCAGGATTCGCGGGCAGCAGTCCACGCGCGGTTTGCCTTCTAACGTGAGAGAATCTTGTGGACAATTACATGACTTGACGCGGTGATGCGATCCGATGTTATATTATCGTTTTATTAGCACGTTAATTGCGCTACGTTCGCGCATGTGTATAAAACGTGTAGAGCGACCGATTTTCTACTGAGTGAAACCGTAATTGTAATCCTTTGTAAGTTGGAAGCATTATGGAATTGGTGAATACCTTCGAAAAAATGTATGTTTCATTTACATGCGAGCAACACGCTTAATATATTGTTAGCGTAACTGTGGTTTTGTAATGTGAAATGCGCTACATAGCCATATTTAATTGACGGATGTGTTTTTGTAAGTAGCCATATTTACTTATTGTAAATAGCTGTACAAATGAGGGCTAGAAAAATAGATAAATAATTTTATGTATGTCCACACGTATATATTTATTGGTCTCATATGATTACAGAAATATGTAGAAAAATGATGGGTTTGTACACACTGTGCATGCCTAATTAGCATTGTGATTAGTGCTAATCACATTTAATTAGTACTAATCATAATAAATTAGTATGTGCACGCATTTAATCAAAGCAGCAAGCAGGCGCAAGAAAAAAATGCAAATTAGGCAATATATATGTAAGTATGCGGTGTAATCATGGTTGTTAAAATCATACTTCTAGCCGTAGAATCATACGATTCTATGATCCAACAAAACTAATCCAACTTAAATCACATCTTGAGTCATACCTAATAAAATCATGGTAGAATCGTGATCGTAATCATAGAATCACAGTAGAATTGTGGTAGAATCATGGTAGAATTGTGTACAATCACATATCATCCAAGATTATGAAAGACTTGGGTGTTTGGTTGTATCATATCTCTCAATTTAGGTTGTATGTTGAATACTAAGTAGTTAATAGTTTAGACATTAAGATTCGGAGGTTTACAATAATAAAAATTAATTTGATTAATTATTTATTTTACTTTTTTATGTAAAATGATTAGATTATGGCAATATTGATAACATCGCTCTTCTAGTTGTAGCTCTCAATGACATAAAATTTAAACCATGATTTTAGTCACGAATAAGATATATTTATTAATCAAATTAGATGCCAAATAACCAAATAAAGACTGAAATTACTCTTGGAATGCATGTAAATTGGAATAAATATGTTTTTGGTAGAATGAGGTAGAATCTTAGATTCTATGATTCGATTCTATAATATGATCGTACCAGAGTATCTCTGATCTGATTTAAGAGCATGACTCTGACAACTTTAGGCATAATTATTCATGATTGTAGTCAGTTGTATTTAGCATCATTTGACACCAAAATATTATTTTATGTACCACAAGGGATAGATAATGGTGGTGGTCTTAGGGCTGGCACATTGATGAACCCATCCTAGGATAGCCAGCATTGTTGTCGGGAGTGGTCGAGCAATAAAGGACCAGCCCCTTTTGTTCTCTAGGGACCTTGGGAGGACTAGCCTCTCGATGATCAGTACATTCCAGTTCTGTGGTGGGCCAGATTGTTGCCCATGGTGAGGATGATAGATATTGGACGGTCGTTCACGTTGGACTTGCTGCTTCTATCAACACTCATTGACCGACGGAGGCCGGAGACCCACATGTTTCACTTCTGGTGGGGGAGATGACCATCACCCTGTAGAATGTTGCGTACCTCACCGGTCTGCCAATACAGCACCGTCCCATGGTTCCACCTGCTAGATCACCTGAATAGAAAGCACGTATGCTGCACTAGTTTGGTCAACCTATTCCAAATAAGTCTCTGGAGTGCCACATGGGTGGCTGCAGTTGTACAGGCAATGCTTAGCAAACGCGCCTGCACATGTCATGAGGTCCAACCTAATGGATTACTTGCTCTTCATGTTCGGGTAGATCATGTTTCCTACAACTCAGAGAGACTCAGTGTACCATAGCTACATCCACATCGCTGAGTTCCTAGTCAACATCGAGGATGATGATGATGTCTTGATGTACAGTTGGGGCTCGACTGTTCTATGCATGACATATAGGGCTTTGTATGATGGCTTGCAGCGTGCCACTAGCGTGCCAAACCACATCGGTTCTTACATCTTATAGCAGCTATGGTCGTGAGGAGCATTTCCCTGCTAGTTGGTCATACTTTCAGGTGCAGGTACACCCATACCCATTGGGGGCACGTTCTATAGTGACGATGATGATGATGGCCCGGTGGACGGACCAACCATGTGTACTCGTTGGACTGCCAACAAGCTCGGATGGTCCAGTGAGAGGCCACGATGAGTTTTGAGACCTTAGACAAGGGTAGCGTCATGTGGGCGGTGTGGATCGCACAATTCATCTCCGAGATAGCTCCTTTCGGACTGTTAGAGTGTGAGTAGGATAGGGAGTATTGGCTCACGATCTGCCACCTCGTCTTCTCCCATATGGTGGAGCCGTATTGCATGCATGGGTCATGAGACAGTTCCTATTTCACCAGCAGGTGCCACCTGCCTCGTGTCGACCACTACCCAGCAATGTTCACTTGTAAATAACTTTATTTGTTACCTTGTTGCATATGGTTCATTGCGTAGCATTCATGTGTGCTTTATTTTCCCATTGAAGTAATAGTTGCATACCCCTATTTTCTTCCACAGGCAATGTCTAGGAGCAGTTGGCAAGGATAGAGGTTAAGCAGAAGCAACAGCCATACAACTCAGACACGTACCACTTATACTTAGAGTGGTATGTGCTGTGAACCCAAAGCAGACTTACGCATCTCCCTATGCACCCCCCTCATAGGCCACGGACACCGACAGGCCGACACTCGGCCCATACCGACACCGTGCGGCATGGTAGCACAAAGATGTAAAAGACTTAAAGTTTATATTTTTATCCTACTATTTAATCATACACCACTAACATCTTTCACCCATCGTTATAGGTTGACCAGTTGTGCCGCATTGTGTCAAAGAGTGGAGCCACACTACATCGCGGATGGTCGAGCACGATCAAACAACTATTAGGGTCCGTCCGCAACATATATAAGGATGCCTAACACGCACTGGGGCCATCAAGTGTAGCTGTGCTAGTGACTTGTTTATCCTGGGGGTCAACGAGTCACTACATCATCCGCCGGTAGCTTCATCTGCACGTCCTTGCTCATCGGCACAACCCCTTAGCCTTGGCCATTCCCAGTCCGTGGAATGCACTGCTCATGTTTGATGATTGTCATAGTGTGTTATAATCAGCAAGATACCTTATTTTTGTTGCTTTTCATATATGTTATCTTCGTCCAAGATGTCACGCCAACACTACTCTACTCATGTCTTCGTCGCGAGGCAGCCCGACCACAAACCATCCTTGCATAGGGGATGGGGATGAGAGAGCACTCTACTTTCATCCTCGTCACGGAGACAGCCCAACAAAGGACATCGTAGGCATCAACATCGACTCCCTTGTCTAAGACTGCGAGGTGTAGTACGGCATTACGCACCCGCGGACCACCCGCATCTTTGGTAGCATGACGAGTGGTGTGATCAGACATATGACAGCAACACGGTTCACCAGTACAGCACGGACTACGTGGCATTGGGTTTCGCTGCAGTCGACTACCGTGGACTGATGTACCCAGGAGGTTCATCGTCCATGCAACACATGATACCGGTGCTTATAATTATGGGTTTCATTTTTATGTAGAGGACTAGGTGCAGCAGAAGTTCAACGTGCAAGAGATTGGGCCCAGTCAATTATATGATGCACTCACTCCCACTCGGCCACCATCACAATACGACTTGCGTAACATATGATGCTCTCCCGATAGGTTGACCTTCCCTCAGGACCAGCTTCGCCGCCAGAGGAAGCGAACAGCAGGCAAGCCTTGACCCACTACTATGTTCGATGCCAGCTCTTCAATCCTAGCTGGTCAAACTTCATTATGTACTCGTTAATGCTTTGTACTTGTTGTAGCAGTTATAAATAGAATTTGTTAGTACAAAAAGCACATGTTTTTAGCAATATTAAATCAAAGCACATGTTTTTTACTACCTTCCACGGGAGTTCACCTAATTACTCTCACACGTTTTTCCTGGCCTACTGCCCATGTGCCACTGCGCGCTTGCTACTTGGCTAGCTATCGAGCCATGGCAACTCAACATCGGGTTGTCGTGCAGGGACGGCTCGGCATGCTGTTGTCGAGCTGCCACGGTTCGGTAGCTACCCAAGCCCGCCTGCTACCACACTGCTGCTTGTCCTCCTATGCCAGCTTAGCTCATGTCGTGCTAGGGGGTGTGACATGTGACACGTGTAGCCTATCGTGCCTTTCGAGCTTGAGGAGGAGCTATTTTTACAAAAACAAATGCTAGAGGGCTAAAATTGAAAAAGTTGTAACGCCTACTTAGATACGTAAATAGTTTAGATCAAAGTAATATGGGCCCACCCACCATAATATGGTAGTAGAGAGCCATACAAAACGCCGCTTTCAAGTGCCGACTGCCTTGCCGTGGGCTGTGGCAAGCATGATTTGTTGTAGCGCACGTCCAACCCCTTTACCTTTTTTCTTGGGTTTTAAAAATATTCAATTCGATTTCAAAAAATTCAACTATGTTGTGTGGTTGTCTAACACTTTAGACGTACGGCTTGCACAGTAGGTCCTTGAGTAAAGCTGAGAGTATCTCTACTCTTTAAAAAGAAGAGTTGAAGGTGATGGTGCATCCTACACCTCTTCCCTTTTCACTGACATGTGGTCCCCCACCCCACCCCACCCCACCTCACAAAACGCGCTGCTCCCCTTCCCCCGCCCCCCGAATCCTGCGGCTCCCCACGTTCTCCGCCCCACCGGTTCTCCACTGCTTGATCGTGCGAAAATAGCACACCCGCAAGTGCGCGGGTTGCCACTGAAATAGCGGCGAGTGTCGTGTTCTCCACAGGGACTAGACTGAGGCTACCGATGCTCAGCTAAAGCTAGGTCAAACAAAACGGGGGAGATCTAAACCTAAAACAACTACCAAAGCAGCTGAACGAACAAACTACCGAACGAACGCTCGCTCGCACGGACGAAACAACGAACGAACTAAACAACGACAGGACAAACGATCGTACGAATGGACATCGTACGACCGAACGAACGACACGACGACGACTGCACGAACAAATACGACTACCGATCGACGCCCTAACTAGCTACCGACCGTGGGACTGAAAGAGAGAGAGAGTCTAGAAGCACTAGGGAGACAAGAGAGAATGAGGGAGAAAGCGGACGATAGCTAAATAGACGACGACGGCACACGACAACACAACAAACACAAAACTACGAACGCTCGACCTAACTATCGACAGACCGCGGAGAGAAGAAAAGGGAGAGAGTCTAGAAGCAAAGGGGGGATCGAGACAGCGCGAGGGGAGGAAACGGCCGCCGGCTAGCTAGTTCATGCACATAAACACTGCAATTAATAGTGACATCTAACACATACCACAAATGATGACCTAAACATAGATTATAAATGACGATTACTAACGCAAAATTACTAACATCAAATTTAACCAACACTAAGCTCACTAACATCAATTCGATAACAAGATGCAGGAACTAAATGTAAAATTAAACTACGCAACAAAGACCAACACTAGAATAACAAAGAATTTTAGAACAATCTCTGAACAATTTTAGAACAGACACGAAGCATATCCTCCGATCAACCAATTTCACAATCACATACACACAGAGCGCAGATCACAATATAACAAGCTCAGTTCATAAAGCATCAATTAACAAAGTGAATTCACAGAATTTATTTGAATGCTAATTGAGAACAGCAGAGAGGGAAGGGAGAGGAATTGAAACTTAACCGAGAAGAGTAGTAGTAGAGGAAGCAGAGCAGAGGAAGGTGGTCGGTGTAGTAGATGCAGAGGATGCAGCGGCGATGCCGTCTAGGTCGGTGAAGAGGAAGCGAGGCGGTCGGTGGAGATGAGGAGCAGCAGAGAGCGGCGCCGGCGTGGTAGAAGAGGAGGGTGTCGGTGGCGGCCGTGATCTGGAGGGTTGTCGGTGGCGTGAGCCGGTAAGGCCATCGGTGGCGCCCGTCGAGCAAGGCGGCGGCCTCGCGCACGGGTGGAGAGGTCGTGGTGGCGATTTGGCGGATGGAGGTCGACGGCGCCCAGTAGCGATGGATGTAGAGCGGTGGCGGCGCCTGTGGGGCAAGAGGAGGAGGAGGCGGAGTTGAGATGCGGAGGAGGAGGAGCGCCGGCGAAAGGGGTAGATGTGGGGGCGGCGCACGGGTGGAGAAGGGAGGAGTGACGGCGGGTGTGGAGAAGGCGAGAGGAAAGAGAGTAGAAAGGGAAAAGCGGCGTGATGGAGGAGCGGCGGAGAAGTGGCGCACCGGGTGGAGAAGGCGGCGCGCCGAGACGCACGATAGATGGGGCGGCGCGCTATGGCGGAGGCCGAGATGGCGATGGCGGCGGCGTGGATGAGGACGGCGCGCTCGGATGGACAAGGAGGAGGAAGTAGGAGGAGCTGCGCGAGGAGGAGAAGAGAGGTGGCGCCGGGTGGAGAAGGGCGGTCGGATGTGAAGATGGAAGAGATGAAGGCGGCGCTATGGCGCGCAGAGAGAAGAGAGCGCGGTGCGGCGTGGTGGAGAAATGAGGCGAAGAAGGAGGCGGTGGAAGGTGAGCGGAGGCGGCCGTCGGCGAGATGGCCGGCCTCGCCGACGCCGTGGCTGGAGAAGAAGGGGGAGAAGCAAGTGGAGGCCAAGGAGAGAAGCAAACCGGGCTCAAACCCTCTCCCTGGCGGCGGCGGCATCTTGAGGGGTTGGGGATTTTTTTTGCATTTTTGCGATTTAGCTCTTAAAAGATCTAGGGTTTACAGTTTTGTCCTTCCTTCAATTTGGTTTCTTCTGTTTTGGCCCCTCCGGAGCTCCATTTTCAGCGCGGCAAGATCCCACGCGTTCGTGACGACGCGTACAATTGTACGGAGCAGTCCAGATTTGTCGTTTATGCGCCTAGATCGCGCCGACCTGCAGAAAATATAGAAAAATGTAAAATGGTCCATTTCGAGCAATTAAATATAGAAAATAGTGCAAATGATGATAAATGGTTCCAAAATGCGAAAAATGTGAGGGTAAAATGACGGCAAAATATATGTAAAAATGACGTATGTCATACCCCCAAGCTTAAAACTTTTACTTGTCCTCAAGTAAATGGCATGATATTATCGAACCCGGACAACAAGTCATTATGGCAAAAGACTAGTTAAATGCATGCAATAAGTCAAGAGGCATATAACAATGTTAAATGAAATTATCTAACTCGAGTTTTGAGGACCATCTAAGATGAGAATGAATCAAGCAAAGATGCCAAAGTGATAACTATAGCATTCGACCAAATCAAGTTACACACTCAAGTATCGAAATACACTCAAGTGATCACATGAATCCAACCAAAATTGTAAGGCATCGGAACTAAGTATAACATCGAGAATGAGCATAGCAAAGGGTCATGCAAAGGCATATACTATTTGAGACAAAGAGACTAATACTTGCATGATATTTATGAAAAAGCCCTCACTTGAGCCATGATACCTAATTTTTGTTGATTTTTAGCAAATTTAAAACACGATGGGCACTTGTGCCACTTATTCACACACTTGGGCAAACTTTGCCGCTTATTCACACTCACACTTCACTTGGGCAAAACATTTTATTCAACACATTTCCAAACCAATGTGACAAAGTCACTTATTTCACACTCACACATTGCAAAATATTTTTTTCTTTCCTTTTCAGTTTTGATTAAGCATCTTTAACCGGTTTTCATTAATGCTAAGTAACACGTGTCCTGAGACATGGATACCTAGATAATTCAACCAAGTTATTGGCTCAAGATAGGACTACCCCTTTCACAAATTTTACATTCAAGCAAAGTATCAATATCTAAAATAACATATGCCAAAGCATGAAACTAAGATATAATCATTCACGAGGCTATGACTAAAACCAATTCAAACCGCAAATGGTTAAAATACATGTGTAACTCGCAATGAATCAAATGCTATAGGATCACAAGGTTTCTAAGCACATCAAGGATAATAAACAAAACTCAATCTCTAGAAAATGATGCCAAGTGACTTAAGACATATAAGGAACTAGTGACAATATAGCTCAATGAAAATTTTGGCATGACCTTTCTAGATCAATAAGGCATGGGCTCACATGGCAAATATATACAATCAAGCATAACATGAGAGCAATAGTAAAGACCATACGTCATCACACAAGCACAATATGAAGCATAAGTATGACCATATATCATCAACTACACGACAACAAGCTCAAATGCTCACAAATATAATACAAACATGCTAGAACATCATCCATACACATACAAGTCCTCCCCCAAGCTTAAATTGAGCAATGAATCAAGAATGTGCCTAAAGGGGTAAGAAACAGCTCACCGGGCGTATATGATGCAGTGGAAGTGGACAAATCATCCCATGGCTTCTCGCACGTATAAGGATGAAGATCTAGCACGGGACCTAAAATAAAAAGAAAGAAAAGAGGAGAAACTAACAAACAAAATGGAAATAAAAGGAAAAAAGAGAAGCTCATTTGGATGTAGCGGGAAGAGGGCCAAGGATGGGACATGGAAAAGGCACATGTCCGCCCTCCTCATGAAGCGGCATGCCTCAAAATCCACCTGGATCCCAAGGAATGTCGACTCGAGCCATGTCCGCCCGTAGTCGATGGTACAAAAGTGTAACCCTGGAAATAAACTCAAAGACATGGCAAGTATGTGTGATAGGGTCGACGCCCTCTAAATCATCAATCGAATATCCAATCATGTAGGTATATCGATAAAGTACATCATGAGGTCTATCAGTGAGATGAGCACAACTAGTAATAGCATATGTCTCGTCTGAGCCAAGGAAATCAAACCTGAGGTGGTCGGGGAAGAGTTTCCATACTACCTGAAGTGTAGGCGAAAGAGAATATATGGTAGTAGAAACCTCCAGAGGGGCGATGTCGACGAAGGAAGTAGCCAGTGGTGGATCAATAGAAATGTGCTCCTCCTCGACATCGGAAGCAGCCCCCTCATCCAGATGTGGAACCTCAGAACTCAACAACATATCCAAAATGAACTCGTCATCATCTAGCACAAAGCTCTCATCATCTAAATCTAACTCATCACAACTCAAGAGTGGATCTACTGCAAAATCATCCTCATAGTCAGGAGTGAAACAATCATCATCAAGAGGTAGGTCCTCATCATCTAGCTCAATGAACTCTCTCTCGGAGTCAACAGGCAAAGGATCCGACTGAGGTGCCTCTAGGTGTATCTGTAGTGTCTCCAACAACAGGCCCTCACTAGCAAGATCAGGTGTAAGACTGGTAGGCTGGCACTCATCTCTATCCGAACTATCTCTGTGGTGCTAATGGAAGGTCAGAAACGGTAAAACTATCCACACAAGTAGAACGGTGCTCATAATCGCCTCAATCTCGTCTGAATCGCCATCGCACGATCACCACCGGGAGGCACACCATCGCCTTGCATAATGTATCAAGTCCGCACTGATCTACATGTGAAGGAGGTGTCTCATGAGATCGCTCTAAGGACTCGACATAGGAACCGTAAGTCGCTCGGTGAAGGAATAGGTGAACTGCGGCATGAGGTGTCGATCCAATGCGAAGTCTCTACTCATTCTACTCTCGAAATCTCCTATAATCCTAGAGATCCTCTCCTCAAATCTAGACAACTCATCGAACTCTGGAGTAGGAGTCTGATGCTGAGGTACAGGATAGTGGTGGTGTGACAAATGAGAAATATCCTGATCTCCATATCTAAAACCCTGCAATGGTATACTAGAAGAAAATGATGAGATATCAGGGTTGTTGTTTCCATATGACAGACTCGAGTGCCCAGGCCATCTAGGGAGATAAGTGTCAGGGTATGGTCCACTCGGCTGAGCAAAGCTCATCCCGTAACACTCTGGAGTGGACAAATAACCATGCTGGCACTCAGCGGGTGAATGGCCCCGAAAACCACAAGTCTGGCATATAGGAACAACTGGAGAATGGGCGCTGATAAAGGATCAGATCGACCATGCCCGCTCTCTAACACAACTCCTCGCTCTAAAGCATAGCGCTCTAACTGACGAGGCAATAGATTTACCTGTTCTTGAAGAGTATCATAAGTAGAGGTGCTCATATAACCATGAGAATCAGAATAGTAGGCCATAGCCTCAATAAGTACCAATATCAATCAACCTGCGAGAATGGAAACGAAACAATCGCGAAAGAGAGAAATATCTAAGGAAAGGGTTAGGGGTTAGCGATATATCACAAATATGAACAATAACGAAAAGAAAGACAAGTCAGCACAAACACAAAAAATAAGCAAAAGAAAACAAACGACCTAGTCTATAGCCTAACACTGTCGCTCTAAGCTAGTCCCTGGCAACGGCGCCAAAATGCTTGATCGTGCGAAAATAGCACACCCGCAAGTGCACGGGTTGCCACTGAAATAGCGGCGAGTGTCGTGTTCTCCACAGGGACTAGACTGAGGCTACCGATGCTCAGCTAAAGCTAGGTCAAACAAAACAGGGGAGATCTAAACCTAAAACAACTACCAAAGCAGCTGAACGAACAAACTACCGAACGAACGCTCGCTCGCACGGACGAAACAACGAACGAACTAAACAACGACAGGACAAACGATCGTACGAATGGACGTCGTACGACCGAACGAACGACACGACGACGACTGCACGAACAAATACGACTACCGATCGACGCCCTAACTAGCTACCGACCGTGGGACTGAAAGAGAGAGAGAGTCTAGAAGCACTAGGGAGACAAGAGAGAATGAGGGAGAAAGCGGACGATAGCTAAATAGACGACGACGGCACACGACAACACAACAAACACAAAACTACGAACGCTCGACCTAACTATCGACAGACCGCGGAGAGAAGAAAAGGGAGAGAGTCTAGAAGCAAAGGGGGGATCGAGACAGTGCGAGGGGAGGAAACGGCCGCCGGCTAGCTAGTTCATGCACATAAACACTGCAATTAATAGCTGACATCTAACACATACCACAGCTGACAGACCTAAACATAGATTATAAATGACAGTTACTAACGCAAAATTACTAACATCAAATTTAACCAACACTAAGCTCACTAACATCAATTCAGATAACAAGATGCAGGAACTAAATGTAAAATTAAACTACTGGCAACAGCACCAACACTAGAATAACAGCAATTTTAGAACAATCTCTGAACAATTTTAGAACAGACACAGAAGCATATCCTCCGATCAACCAATTTCACAATCACATACACACAGAGCGCAGATCACAATATAACAAGCTCAGTTCATAAAGCATCAATTAACAGTGAATTCACAGCAATTTATTTGAATGCTAATTGAGAACAGCAGAGAGGGGAAGGGAGAGGAATTGAAACTTAACCGAGAAGAGTAGTAGTAGAGGAAGCAGAGCAGAGGAAGGTGGTCGGTGTAGTAGATGCAGAGGATGCAGCCGGCGATGCCGTCTAGGTCGGTGAAGAGGAAGCAGGGCGGTCGGTGGAGATGAGGAGCAGCAGAGGAGCGGCGCCGGCGTGGTAGAAGAGGAGGGTGTCGGTGGCGGCCGTGATCTGGAGGGGTCGTCGGTGACGTGAGCTGGTAAGGCCGTCGGTGGCGCCCGAGTCGAGCAAGGCGGCGGCCTCTGGCGCACGGGTGGAGAGGTCGTGGTGGCGATTTGGCGGATGGAGGTCGACGGCGCCCCAGAGTAAGCAGTGGATGTAGAGCAGTGGCGGCGCCGAAGTGGGGCAAGAGGAGGGAGGAGGCGGAGTTGAGATGCGGAGGAGGAGGAGCGGCCGGCGAGAAAGGGGTAGATGTGGGGAGGCGGCGCACGGGTGGAGAAGGGGAGGAGTGACGGCGGGTGTGGAGAAGGCAGAGAGGAAGGAGAGTAGAAAGGGGAAAAGCCGGCGTGATGGAGGAGCGGCGGAGAAGTGGGCGCACCGGGTGGAGAAGGGGCGAGCGGCCGAGACGCACAGTAGATGGGGCGGCGGCGCTATGGCGGAGGCTGAGATGGCGATGGCGGCGGCTGTGGATGAGGACGGCGGTGCTCGGATGGAGAAGGAGGAGGGAAGTAGGAGGAGCTGCGCCGAGGGAGGAGAAGAGAGGTGGCGCACTGGGTGGAGAAGGGGCGGTCGGATGTGAAGATGGAAGAGATGAAGGCGGCAGCGCTATGGCGGCGCGGTAGAGGAAGAGGCGCGGTGCGGTGTGGTGGAGAAATGAGGCGAAGAAGGGAGGCGGTGGAAGGTGAGCAGAGGGGCGGCCGTCGGCGAGATGGCCCGGCCTCGCCGACGCCGTGGCTGGAGAAGAAGGGGGAGAAGCAAGTGGAGGCCAAGGAGAGAAGCAAACCGGGCTCAAACCCTCTCCCTGGCGGCGGTGGCATCTTGAGGGGTTGGGGATTTTTTTTGCATTTTTGCGCTTTAGCTCTTAAAAGATCTAGGGTTTACAGTTTGGTCCTTCCTTCAATTTGGTTTCTTCTGTTTTGGCCCCTCCGGAGCTCCATTTTCAGCGCGGTAAGATCCCACGCGTTCGTGACGACGCGTACAATTGTACGGAGCAGTCCAGATTTGTCGTTTATACGCCTAGATCGCGCCGACCTGCAGAAAATATAGAAAAATGTAAAATGGTCCATTTCGAGCAATTAAATATAGAAAATAGTGTAAATGATGATAAATGGTTTCAAAATGCGAAAAATGTGAGGGTAAAATGACGGCAAAATATATGTAAAAATGACGTATGTCATCCACGCCGCTCGGCGCTTCTCCTCTGGCGCGCGCGCTCTCGTGCTACTACTACCTCGCCCTCCAGCGTGAGCCTCCGTGCCACCAAGGCTACGACGGCCGCCGCGGGCGCGCGCGCCGCTCGAAGGACGCCGCCTCGTTGAGGCCTTCTCGACCCGCTCGCTCGACACCGCGACGCTGGCTGCCGCTCAAGCTTGCCGTCCAGCGCTACTCCCCGCGCGCCTCCCTCATCGTCCACCCCTTCCCACTCCCGTAAGACCGCGCCACCACCACCGCTCCTCTCCTGCAGCTTTCTTGATCTGATCGATCGCCGTAATTACAGCGATATGTTCCCGTAGTTTTTTTAGGTCATAAAGGGGAACTTTTTAGTGGTTTTGGAGCACTACACAACTGCACAGTTACATGGAAGTGTCTTCTGAGTATCGAATTGATCCTAGGACTCATATTGAAGCGATTGGCGTCTTGTACCAGTGTAGTTTTGGCAAGTCTGAGTTGTCTCACTAAGAGCAGTCACAGTGCAGACTCTACTTCATCACAAGAAACCATGCTCCCCAATGCAAAGTTTGTAGTAGTAGTTTCTATAGCAGAAAGAGAACTGATCAGCTGTGGCATATTACCATGTGATCCACCCTACACCTCTCAACAGCTACTTCGCTAGAAGAATATGCCCAGACGCATACATGAAATTTTCGATAATAGCCATGAGTCATCCATTACAATATATAGCAATAGAAACCTAGATATGAATTGCAATCTAAATAGATAAAATATTTAGATAATATTAAGCCATCCATCATCATTCTCGCATTACGTAACTCCATGTCCATCATCCTCCAAGCAGAATCAAGTAAAAATGAGAATGGGTTAGTAAATTAACAAAACAAATCTCAATATGGTTCTTGAACATGAAGGCTAATATATATATATATATATATATATATATATATATATATATATATATATATATATATATATATATATATATATATATATATATATATATATATATATATATATATATATATATGCATAACTCTACCTAATTAGTTTGATTCCCAAACTTTTGCCAGATGTGATCAATCAAATCAGATTGTAGTTGCCTGTGAGCTTCACGATCACGAATCTCGGTATTTCTCTGTAGTACCTCCTCCATCACCGGATCATGACCATGAGTGATTGTAGATGCCTGAACAGTAGACGTGGTTGCTTCCTCGTTCAAGTCAAACGAATCGTCTTGTATATCCTTCTCGTCTTCGATTATCATGTTGTGAAGTATTATACAAGCTAACATGATATTTTCAAGATCCCCTTGATCATATAGACATGCCGGCCGACGCAAAATGGAAAAACGAGATTGTAAAATCCCAAATGCACATTCAACATCTTTTCTTGCCCCCTCTTGATGTTCTGAAAACAGCTTGTGCTCAGCTGATTGTGGTGCACGTATGGACTTGACAAAAACAGCCCACTCTGGGTATATGCCATCTGCAAGATAATAAGCTTTGGTATATTGCCTTCCATTCACAAAGTACTGCACCTGGGGAGCTTCTCCTCTTAAATGATTGACGAACAAAGTAGATTGATTCAGCACATTGATGTCATTGTTGGATCCCGCCACTCCAAAGAAAGCATGCCATATCCATCGGTCATGAGAAGCAACAGCCTCTAGAATGATGGTTGGTACACCATGATCACCACGAGTATACTGTCCCTTCCATGCATAGGGACATTTTTCCCAATGCCAATGCATACAATCAATGCTCCCTAACATGCCAGAAAACCACGACGCCACCGATCTCCAACAATCGCTCGACATCTTGTACTTGTGGGGCGTCTCAAGTATTCTTCACCATATACTTCAATGACACCACGAACAAACTTTTTCAAGCACTCCACACCAACTCTCCCATCTTCGATACTCATCATGCTGGTCTGCAGATCCGCCATATGCTAATTGACGGATTGCTACTGTACACTTATGAATTGGTGAGAAACCGGGACGATTCAGAGCATCCGGTCTCAATGTGAAGTACTCTGACCACCCACTTAAGGCCTCAACAATCTTCAGAAAGAGGGGCCTCCTCATCCTAAATCTTCTACGAAAGTGTGTCTCACTGTAGACTGGATTAGGAGAGAAGTAGTCATCCATTAGTTGCTAGCTGACTTGTTCACGAGGTCTGTCCACATATCGCCTAGAACCATGTTGAGATCTTCCACATTGTATGACATCAACAACGGACTGCATCTCAGCTACTAGATGATCGCCTAAATCATCTAGAATTTCTTGTTCTTGAAGATAGTCTTCCATGCAGTATAGATCAGCAGGGTCGCTGCTGCCATCTCCATCCATGGCAGTAAAGGATTGCAGCGAATAGCAGCAAAGGATAGCAGAGAATAAAGGATAGCAGCTGCGGGCGAACAGCAAGAAGATAACAGAGGATAGAACAAGTAGAAGATAGAGGTAAATTCTTGTTCGGTATTCCTGATGACAATCTCCAAATCATTTATATAAGGTTCTGCCTGTCCCGATTGGGAAGCAAAACGGTAAGGACTCGTAATCAATCCGTAAACCGAGTCGTAAAATCAATCCGTAAATGGTAAGGACTCGTAATCAATCCGTAAACCGAGTCGTAAAATCAATCCTAAACGGTAAGGACTCTGACTCGTAAACCGACAACTCCCAAACCGGATGGCAACTCAAACCGGATGACAACACAGCAGCAGAAAGGGAACTCATCAAATGTTGGACACAAGAAACTGGACGCAAAATGGAGAAGAAAACACACGCGAGAATGGCCTCTGAACTCAGAGATTTTTCACTGAAACTCTGAAACTGCTCTCTGGATGTGCTACAGTATCCCGAGCAACTTACAACCCGGATCCTTATAACCCGGATCACAACCTTACAACTTATGTATGACAAATAAAATGGACTTGACTTTTTAGACTCCCGAACGCAGACTGCTCTTCAGGTTTTCTGACTGCAACGCGCCTGAAAACAGCAAAGCTGAAAACTACGCTGGCTGCTTATTCAGAACAGAGAACTAATACTCTGACTCAATGCAGAAACTGATACTCTGACTTAATGCCAACAAAACAAGATTAGTGCTACCATTCTCCCCCCTAATCTTGTTTCCCATTTGCTGTATCCACAAATGACACAGCAGCAGAAAAGGAACTCATCAGAAAGCAATGAATCAAAGGTTACCTTAGAAAAGGAATTCATGGCAGCAAAGGATAGCACTGGTCACATTTGTTTGCTACTGCATAATCAATTCCAGGAAATTACAATTCCATCAGTTACCAGTTCCAAACAAATAACTAAGCAACTGAAGAAGGGTTGACAACATCATACCTTAGGAAATAAGGCAAGTCTCAGGCTCTCCAATGCCAAGTTTCTCTCAACCAAAGCCTCTGAACTAAGCTGATCAGTAGGCGCAAGCAGCAGCTGCGTGTAAGTTTCAAGCATTTTACACTTAGTTTGTTCATGAGCTGCTTCATGATTAAGCCTAGCTGCTTCAATCCTCTTATCAGCCAAGCTTTGCTGAATTTCAGTCATCTTCTCTCTGTCTTCCCTATTTTTGGTATTTGCTTCAATGAACTTGTCAATTTTTCCACTAAAATCAGCCAAAGCATCAGATGACTTCTTTTTGCCATTAAGTTCTCTTTTTGCTTTCTTATGTCCCATAGGTCGCTTTTCTCCATCTAATTCCAAATTCACCACTTGAGCTGGAGTAGCCTTTGCACTCTTTTCCTTTCCCTTCTTTAACCTGGCAAGATATGCTGACCACTTCTGCTCACCACGTACTACCTTCCACATATGCAGCAGATGGAAGGCCTTACCATTATTTTGGCCAGCCCACATCTCTAATGCTTTGTCAGTCAGCTGGTCATCACTCATCCCACTTTGCCACACTCTACTGGCATTTACCCAACATCCATGAAAATCAGTTAATGGTTTCTTAGAACGATCCCAACGTATTTTCGGTTGGTTCCGGTTCCTCTTACGGCTACTTTCTGTGGTCTTGTTGTATTCTTTAGTAACATCTGCCCAATAAGCATCTGCCTTCTTGTCATTTCCATCTACTGGGTCCTTTGAATTACGCAACCAAGCACTGGCCTACAAAAACAACAAAAAGAAAGAATGAAAAAAAGACAATCGTTACTCTTCAAGTCAATATGGAGATAGTATGCTTTCAACCTACCAGTCGTCTGTCTTCAGGGACCGACCAATTCAAACGCTTGTCGGTTCTAGAATACTCATCGACGTTAATTGTTTCATCATCTTCTCCATCTAAATCATCCACTATATCATTACTTTGCTGCGCTGCAGAGGGAGTTCTTGCAGCACCCACGTCAATTGGTGAAACTGAAGATTGACTCATTCCAGCACCAACAAAGTGAAAATTTTCATTTCCATTAGGATGGTTAGCAAATGGGTTTGACTGCAGAAAATTTGAGAACCCTCCTGGTGGGTATACCCTGCAATCATAAGTGCAATATAGATTCTGCTAAGGTACTACTAAAAAATTTCTTGTCACATAATAGGAACCAAGCACTTAATCACAGTTTAACAGAGTGTTCGGCTGCAAGAAAAAATAGCTGCAAGAAAATGATGCCTACACTCTGTCAGCCGAACACTCTGTCATTATTCAGTTCGCTCATCAATAATTCTAATACAAGAACAAAGACTGAAACCTGCAAAACCTACTGATTTCGAGTAAGAACTCAAGGAATGAGTCGATAATCATGCAATCCCGTCCAAGAATCATTAACTGAAGACTTACCCTTCGCTAGGAGATGACATTGGCCACCATCCACCAACGGGGGAAGCACCAGTTCGACGAACACCATCATCTGGAGGACGAACACCATCATCAGCACCATGGACGGATGGAGCAGATCTAGGGACACCTTTGCTTCGCCGAGAATCGGTCTTTGTTAATCGATTCATCTGTCAAATTTGGGGATGTTTTTGGTCAGAGTGGATGGGGGAGGAGATGGAATCGAAGGGAGCTATGGATGGACATGGATATGAATCTGAGGAGGGGAGATGGGCGGCAGAGGGGGAGATTACCGGGAGGGCGGGGAAAGGGCCGCGTCGGTCTCCTGTGCGAGCGCGCGCGTGAGGGAGATGTGGAGCGCGCGGGAGATGGCTGGCGGTCTCGGGCGCGGAAGACGGCGGCCTCGGCGCGGGAGACGGCGGCCTCGCGCGCGGGAGACGGCGGACTCGGGCGCGGGAGATGGCGGACTCGGGCGCGGGAGATGTGGTGGCACGCAGAAGAATCGCGGTCGCGGCGCGGGAGATGTGGAAGCGCGCTCGCGTCGGGGTGGATGGCGCCGGTGTACGGGATCCATGGAAACCACTCCGTCCTTCCCCAACGCGACTCTTCTGGTTTCTTGCGGCCTCGAATCGAACGAAGACTCGGCGTCTTATCAAGAAACGAAGTCTTGGGTTTTCTCCCTCTCTCTTCAATACATATACTGCCACATCAGCAAAATACATGTATAGAAACTATATAGAGTCTGCACTGTGAGTGCCCTAAAGTGATTGTCAGTTTAACTCGGTAAATCTGGGTAGATTAGTCGACTAACTTCAGTAACTTGGCAAGTCTGAGTGGTCTCACTAAGTAATTCAGTAATTAATTTGGCAAATTTGGAGAATGGCAAACTCGGGCAGGTTCCCTTTCAGAGTTTCAGTAAAAAATAGGGTCAGAAAGAAGGTAATAATTAAGAACAAACAAGAAGCTATTAGATGTGCAAAGCCTCTTGTTTATGCAGTACCTGATGAAAGGTAATTTTCTGAAGATTGACAAGTAACCGTGGCTTTGTGCGTCGGTGGATCTGAAAAGTTGTCCTTCGTGTCTTGGACATAAGGCATGGGATTTGTTTGGTCTTCTGGGTTGAACCATTGGCGAATGCCCAAGATCCATCTTATGTTCCACAAAAGATGGCTGTAGTTTAGGATAGCCGGAAATACTGTAGCTGGACTTTCGGAAAAGCTCTCTTTTTCTTTGTTCCGTAGCGTTAGTGCATAGCCATGTAGAAGGCATATTTGGTTCATGTACTAAGGTTGTAAAAGTTTGCTATAATTTTTTTTTTGCCAAACTCGCCTAAGGTGCATTTGAATATGAGAAATTTGTGAATGCGATATTTAATATCCCAAAGAAAATCTGGAACTACTCTTAGTCTAATTGTCTTGTGATAGTTTTCAAGAGAAAAATGTAATGTGCCACTTTAGAAACACTAACATAGCAGCCCTAAAAGGTTGCTGTGACAGAACGGTAATGACTAATCAGATGTTGATTTAATATCCCAAAGAAAATCTGGAACTACTCTTAGTCTAATTGTCTTGTGATAGTTTTCAAGAGAAAAATGTAATGTGTCACTTTAGAAACACTAACATAGCAGCCCTAAAAGGTTGCTGTGACAGAACGGTAATGACTAATCAGATGTTGATTGATTTATGAATTCTGAACTAACAATTTTGAATAGTAAATTATGATATTTGTAAACATCAAAGTCACATGCAATAGTTTAGGCTTGTACTACAACAGGAAGAGTCAGTTTAACATGAAAGCAGATTAGAGAGTTGTTGTAACATATGGACATTTGGACACCACACCTTGAGTTTGTAACCATGGCAGTGTGCATGTAAGTCGAAAGTTGAAACCTTCGTGTTCTTTAGTCTGACATTTAATCCTATTGCAGGAATTTCTTTGAGTGATTGCTTTGTGTGTGTTTCAATCTCAGGCTGACAATATTTCAGGTTTTCATTCTAATACACACATTGCAGTTATCATTGGGGTATTACATTTTTTCTTTTGGCAGCCAGAGAATTTGAATTTGAATTTTATAAGAGAACACAATCAAATGTCTTCATCTAGCGGAAACTACACTTCTTCTAAGGGCACAACTGAGAGGTTGCATAGTAGTATTTCATATTGCATTTATCCTTTGTTATTCCCATTCCTACTTATTCACTTTTCTTCATCTTTTCATTGGGGTATAGGGAGTTCATGATTCTCAATCTATTGGAATTCAACAGCAAAAGAAAACGAATGCCGGTAATTCTTAAGGATGAGTATGGCCAAATTCTTCTTCTTTGCAAAGGAGCAAATAGGTAAAGTTCTATACCAGATATATTTCTTTGCTGGTGCTTATGTTTCAATTTTTTAGCTCAACATGTGCCATGAAGTCGTCTGTGCTGTTAGTTAGAAACTAAAAAATGATAACTTAAAAAGTGACGAAGTGTTACCAGAGGAGCAACTTATACACTTGATTACCGACTAGGTAATCACAACATACATGGGTTGTTTATGCTTCACTTGACTATCTTTTGCGCTTCTTTGTTCCAACCGAGCAAAGATCATATTTGATAGATCGCCAAAAGTGGAAGCTTGTTTGAGCCGATATAAGCAACCATCTCAATGAGTATGGTGATGCTGGCTTGTGGACATTGGCACTAACATACAGAGTCTGGAGGAATCGAAATGTTCTTCTTGGAATGCTGATTTTCTTAAAGCGGAGACATCTATTAAGCCTAATAAGAGGATTGCAACTCGAGCGAGTCTCGATTTGATTGAAAGAAAGCTGATCTTTGTTGGTGCTGTTGCGGTGGAAGACAAATTACAAATTACCAAAAGGGGTTAAAATGATTGATTGATTTTAAGATTGGTAATTATAGCTTTTCCCGATGTCCATGATTAAATTCTCTGATTTTAAGCCATTGACACAATCACGATGTTCTGAATTGACAATCGAGTAATTGTTTCGGATTTATTCATAGACTTATTGCTTTGGACAATAGTATATTAAGTGTTTAGGCATACTTAGTTCGATTTATGTTCCTTATGTTATGGACGACTGATTGCATACCAATATGAAAGAGTTTTCTATATTTAACACAAGATTTCGGTATGATATCGGACTAGAGGCGCTTCACCCGATTGGGAGGTTTATGGCCTTCTCTAATCTTCGCTTTCGTCAAGAAACAAGTTAGTTTTTATGGATTTCGTTAAGAGATCCTCTGGCTTATCTACAGAAGTAAGAATGGTATCATCTAGAAATGAAGCACAAGATACCTTTTTTAAAAAAAATCCGTAGCACCGCACGGGCATATATATAAAAGGAAGCTGTATTAGTGCCCGGATAAGAACCGTTTTAATGATTTAGGAAGGTTTTTATCCCATAACAATTACGTTCCAAATGTGCATTGATATGGAAATATCTGGAAATCAACGCATTTTCTCTCAGGATCGGTATGTAATGAATTTGATTGATCCTTATCACCTTATGCATGAGCCAGCCTCGGCTATATATAAGGCGCTACACACAGTCATCTCTCACACCAAAACCAAATCCTTCACATAAAGCATAATTAGACGCATACACAAACATCACAACACAGATCAAGCAATAGAAATGGCTTTCACGGGCGAGGCTACCACTGTCTTGCTCTTCCTCGCCGCCATTGTTTGCCATGTACACAGAGGTAATTAAGATCAATAATCTACGAACATATAATATTCCCTGTACAATTTATCTCCATGTAATAAGTGAAGTATTCCTGACCCATCTTTCTGCCATATGCATGCATGGATGAAAGGTGATGCGCACGGCTGTCAGCTGTCTGACATCCACATCTCGCTGGCGGACAGGCGATAGCGGAGACTGCGAGAGTGATTTAGAGGAGAGACCGAGCGGACAATGGACAGCGCCGGAATCAGTGAGTGGTAAAACACTATATTTATGTCAATTTAGTTTAGTCCGACAAAAGATTCAGCCTAGCCTCAATTTTATTCCTAGCTTCGCCACTGATCTATAGTGTTCTTGTTTGATAGACTAATTTTAGAGTATTCCCTTTGCTCCCTATTATTTTGCAATTAGACTTTTTAAATGTTACGATTATGTTTTAATCCGTAGCAACGCACGGGCATCCAACTAGTAGTATTATACGTATAAGAGAATTTATCTATATATATCTTTATCCTATGTAATTATTAAAGAACTGGATAGATATTTGTCATATTGCTCCTACTCGTATATAAAGAGTTCCAAGAGAATAAAAGTGAGATAGGCCCAAAAATTAGTAGTCGACTCTTATTTTTCCTTACTAGCTCTCTCACATAAGTGATGATCGGCGCGCGAAATTGCAGGTAAGGGGAGTTGAAAGCACGGAAATCCAAGGAATAACTAGACCAGACCTGGCGTCATGGCGTTAGCACCGGCCTCCGCTACACCCAGCTCGTTGACCTCCCGGCTTGGGTCGTCGCGTCTGGCGTCCGGAGACTCCACCGTCGCGTCGACTTCGCCCTTCGCGCCCGGCTCGGTTCGGCGCGTCTGGCGTCCGAAGGCTCCATCTAGCATCGCGTCGGCTGGCTCTGTAGACACTTTCGTCTGGCTCCAGCTCCGAGCTTTGCGAGGCTTTGTCAGAATCGACATTTGGTTCAGTCGACCCCGGCTTGCAGTTCGGGCAGGCCCGTTTCTGGCTCTTCTTCCTCTCTAGACGCGCCCACCTGCGCGGAGAGAGGCTCCACCGCAGCGGCCTGACTGCGTGCTTCGGAGCACGTCAAGCTTCGCAGTTCGAGACCTACTCGTCCGGAGGGCGGGGCTTTGTCGTAAGGCTCACCAGGGTCACAGTCCAGCTTCGCGCGGCGCAGAAGCGAGGCCCGAGTGGTGGCCAGCAGGCTGGAGGATACCTTCTCACGTTAACAGATAAGTGACCTGCCTTGCCGTTGCAAAAATTTATTGCTTTCGATATCACATACTCGCATGCCGGTGAGTTCCATTAGTGACCGGTTTGCCGTGCGTCGGTGCGCTAAATTGTTACCTCTTGTCATTTTGTGAAGAGGCGCAGGACAGTTGGGTTTTATGGGCCTGGTCGGGGCATGCATGCTAGCTTCGCCCCCCTGGCCATCGAGTCACTCCATGTGATGCATATCTAGCATGGGCGTTCGCGGCGCGGCCTTCGTTGCCTCGCCATGTAGGTTACGGCCACGGACGAGAGATTCAAAGCAGTTTATTGGAACCAATTTTTAAAATGACTTATCGGTATTCGGTTTATCGTACAAATGTTTATGGTAGGACTAAAAACCACATTAAAAAATATTTAAAGTAACTTATCGATATTCGGTTCTTATAAATGCTCATAGTAGAACCAAAATCCATAGGCCATCGGCCAAAAAAATGAGGCCAGCGACATGCACGGGTCATGCTTTGATGCGGATGCCCTCGACTTGCGCAGGTCAGGCTTGGCCAAGGAGGTGTTGATAGGGCGTTCGCTATGGAGGAGGTTTAGGGCATTTTTTTTTCTCTAAAATCTATTTTTTGGTTTTTTTACAGTAGCTAGATTCAAATAAAATATCTTTTTAAGATGGGGTTTATAAATTAATTATAATACATACTATAGCAACTTTTTTATATTGGCCAAAACTGCACACAAGTTTCTGTTGTTAGCTTTCAAACTACGCGTTTTTTTAAAGCGGGGTCAACAGGAAGATTATAGTAAAAAATATACTGAATTTAGTTGTACCAGCTAAATTCACATACAATTATTTTTCTTTACATACTGTCTCTTACAAACAGCTAAAATTCAAAACTTTAAATAATAAACCACAGAAAATACCTACCCCTTAGTCTTCAATGAGGAGGCACACCTCACACACAGTTAGGCTTCGTGCGAATGCGGCAAACATCGTGCTTCGGCGCAGTGCGGTGGTTTGCTCGCGGACAGGCTGCGAAGACGGAGGTCCACCTCGTGGGTTTTCGAATTTTTTGTACGGATAATTTATTTTTTATTCGAAATTGCAAAAATATATCTGCGGGAAATTTTTTACAAAAATAGGCTCCAGTCGCCTAATTGTTGGGCGACTGGAGCCTTTCGCCCAACCAGACTGCTACATTTGATGAATCTACCAACCGTTTGGCGATTAATTGCAGTCGCCCCACCGTTGGGTGACTGCAATCTAGTCGCCGAACCGTTGGGCGAGTGAAATCTAGTCGCTGAACCGTTTGGCGACTGGGGGCGAAATAAAAACCCAACGCGCTCGGCCGCCGGCATTCCATTGCACTGTTTTCATTCGGCCGCGCAGAGGAAGAAGAGGAGAAGAAGAACAGAAGAAGAGAGGAAGAAGGGAAGAAGAGAAGGGGGAGAGAAGGAGAGGGAGAGGAGGAGAAGAGGAGGGAGAGAAGGAGAGGGAGAGGAGGAGAAGAGGAGAGGGAGAGCGCGATTTTCAGGTATTTTTTGTGTTATATTTTTTGTTAGTGTTTCAAAAATAGTTTAGAAATTTAGTTTAGAAAATTTAGTTTATAAATTTAGTTTAGAAAATATAGTTTAGAAATTTAGTTTAGAAAAATTAGTTTAGATAATGTAGTTTAGAAACTTTTGTTTAGAAATTTAGTTTAGAAAGGTAGTTTAGAAAATTTAGTTTAGAAATTTAGTTTAGAAATTTTAGTTTAGAAAATTTAGTCTAGAAAATTTAGTTTTCAAATTTTATTTAGAAAATATAGTTTAGAAATTAAGTTTAGAAAAATTAGTTTAGAAAATTTAGGTTAGAGATTTAGTTTACAAATTTAGTTTAGAAAATATAGTTTAGAAATTTAGTTTAGAAAATATATTTTAGAAATTTAGATGTAGTTTACAAATTTAGATGTAGTTGAGAAATTTAGTTTAGAAAATTTAGTGTCGAAATTTTGTATAGTATTTGTATGTATTATTGTAGAAAGTTTTGTTTAGAAAATTTAGTTTAGAAATTTTGTATACCATTTTTAATGCATTATTATAGAAAATATAGTTTAGAAATGTAGATGTAGAAAATTTTTTGTATGTATTATTGTATAAAATGTAGTGTACAAATTTAGATGTAGAAAATTGAGTGTACAAATTTTGTATAGTATTTTTGATGTAATTTTATAGAAAATGTAGTGTAGAAATTTAGATGTACAAAATTTAATGTTGAAATTATTGTACAAATTTTGCAGGTATGACTCGTGCTGGACGTGACTCCGACTGGCGGTACCCGCTGTTGGACGAGCAGGTGGACCGCGTGCATCACGCTTCCCGTCGTGTGCCGCCACCGGGGAGCACAGACGAGCCGCCTGAGCTGGGAGTGGTCCGGACACGCACACCTCGTGTGGCCTGGGGACTCGACCCCCGTTGGACTGGCAGGTTTGCACTACGCCAGCGTTTTTGTGCGACCGTAAGAACGTTCCGTGCTGACCTTCACTTTGTTTGCAGGCTGCGGGATGCCGGGCTACTCCCTCTTGCCCGGATAGTGCAGGCCACGGAGGAGGATGGAGCCGCCTTGGCCGCGGGCGGGGACAAGGCGGGCGTGAAGCGATCACGAAACACCGAGTACGTGGTATTTAAATTCGATCGTGTCTTCGAAGCTCTTATTTGTGGTATTACGTACTAATAACAACTTTTTGCATTCAGGTGGAGCGCATGGATCTACAGGCAGACAATTACCAGGTCTCGCGCCACTTGGAGGCGTATGTGCTGTGACTGTTTGGTTGTGTGCTTTTCACCACTAGCCATGGCAACTCGGTGGATGCGCGCCTTATCGCTTATGCGAGGGCGATCGCTGACAGCAAGCCCCACAGGTCAGTTGGGGATCGGGCGTACTTGCCGCGACGTACCGCACCCTGTGCGATGTGTGCACGAGGATCAAGGCGAACTCGATCCTCACGGGCTGTCCCCTGCTGCTGCAGTTGTGGTCGTTCGAGCGCTTCAGCCTCGGACGACCTGTGCTAGATGACATGGGTCCGTACGGGCTTGAGATGTATCTAGGGGAGACATCGACCGGCCGATAATGGGTTCTCTCTGGTGCTATCGACGAGTAAGTATTATCACAGTCAATTATTTCTTTCTTATTGAGGATCGTCGTACTACACAACTTGTCTTTCTTGCGTACGATTCACGCCGCGTCAGTCACGCGCGGCGTACACGCCTTTGTGGAGCAGTTCGACCGCCTCACAGCCGACGACGTGCGCTAGGAGCCTTACGCAGATACGGCAGTGCAAGCCCGCGCTCCTGACGGGCTGTCCACACTTTGCTGGCATGACCAGGCTTTCTGGCTCACCCGCCGGAAGCTCGTGTACCATATCTACGTGGAGGACTACGCACCCCAGCGAGTCATGCGGCAGTTTGGGCTACGGCAGGCACTTCCTGTACCAGTCGGACCATCGCTTCCGCGGAACGTGCACGCGTGAGTGATCGTTTCTGCTAAATATGTACATACTTACTACTGTGTTCGCAAGTACTCACATTACGTAATGGTTCTATACGCAGGCACAACGTGAAGGAAGTTAAAAGAGGCACGGACTGGTCGACGAAGATGCAGCCCTGGGTCGCGCAGTGGGAGGGTGCGCTCGACGACCGCGTGGAGGAGGACCGCCCATACAACAACAGGGACTACGCGGAATACCTGCGCTGGTACCAGGGGCGGACACGTACCAGGCTCATACATGTCATAGACCCGCCTGCAACACACGTCGCCGCTCCGACAGACACGTACCTCACGCACCTCGCGCGCGACGCTCACATCGCGGTACGTTACATGTAATTTCAAAGATTCCCAAATGGCAATGTCGTTTCGATGATCGACCATTTTATGTCTTTATGTCCATGTTGACGTCGGTGCTGTCCTATGGACCGAGTCCGCCTCACTACTGGAGAGGGTCGCCACTGGTGCGGAGTTGACCCACGAGGAGGGCGTCAGCTTTGTGTGTCGGGTGGAGGCCGGGTGTAGATGTATCGTTAGCCTGCTGTCCTGCACGAGGCTACTGGCGGTCTCCACACCCACGCCCAGCGCTCCGACTGGTCATCCACCAGTGCCACCCCAACCAGCGTGGCACTACTTCGGAGGTAGTACGTGGACACGTCCTACACCACCTCACCCGGAGCAGCCAGGGGGTTCAGCCTGGGCACGGCCTCCTACACCACCTCACTTCACGCCTCCTTCGCACATCTCCGGCTTCTACACGCAGGGGGTGTACGCCCCTCCTCCTACCTCGATGGCGCCAGCTACGGGTACGCATTGTCCGATCTTATTTTTATCCCAAGACGACATGCAACGAACTAACGATATTACTATTGCAGGTACTTACCAAGAAGACGGCGTCTCCGGGCGGGACGATGTGGACCGGTTTTTGCGGTGCCCGCGGTTCTCGACGCAGCACCGAAGGTTCTCTCTGGCAGTGCCCTCTCCAGTGCACCGGAGGGCACACAGCCAGAAGTGCAGCTGACTCCACTAGCGCAGGGGCGGGATAGACACCCTCCTACTCATTTTACTTTTTCGGAGCCTCGTAACCCGTCGCACCGGAGGAGGGCCAAGCAGGGCCGTATGGGAGGACGCGGGCGCGGTGACGGGGCACACCAGGGTGGCCAGTGAGAGATGCTGTGGATGCTATATGTTATGCATGTAATGAAAAAATATGCGGCATGTTACTCACAGTTATATTATGAAGTTTATTTAAATTCAAACAAGTCTATCATCTCTTCTTTTCGCACTCAATCATTCATATATCAAGTCATCTAAAAAATTAACATACTGGTTCTCCTCACACGAATTATCATCGTATGTCACTTAACAGTGTATGTATCGATCGTTCTCCAGTTAATTTTTAATAAAAAAAAGTTTCTAAAATTTTTATGCACCTACAATATACAATAAATATAAACTTTTATTACAACTCTACCACATTTTTTACCAGTTTAAATCTACAAAATTTACGGGGGATTCATGCAGTCGCCTAATGGGATGGTGACTGCATGCAAGTCGCTTAATGGGATGGCGACTGCATGAAAGTCGCCACACGGAAGAGCGACTAGATGCAGTCACTCTAGCGTGCGGTAACAGATATTGTGTCGCAGTCTGGTTAGGCGAAAGGCTTCAGTCGCCTAACTATTAGGCGACTAGAGCCTATTTTTGTAAAAATTTCCGCGGGTATATTTCTGTAATTTCGAATAAAAAATAGATTATTCGTACAAAAAAAATTCCGGGTTTTCGGGCTTGGCGTACCATAGGCCCACCTGGCGGACTAGACGGGCCACGCGTTCCGCCAGGAACCACCTCGCGGCTCAGCCCCGAGGCCCATGTTAACGGAACGGGTGCACGACACACTGCCCCCCTCTTATTTCAGCAAAAAATATTTTTTTCCAACCGCTGCGACTAGAACTCGAACTCCAGCCAGCGTAGCAACGGAACAATTATACATCTATTGCTTTTGGCTAGCTCGCAGTCGCTCAGAAACTAATGCTCGAACTAACGATCTCTTGACTAGGATGAGGAATGCATGTCATTGCTAGTAGTGTGGCTAGGTGGATTGTCACACCGCATATGTCTGTCAGCTTGTCGTACACTGAGAACGAATGTTACGGAATCACTAGCATCCGTCCGATGTAAAGTGGGAGAATTCATTTCATTATTTTACGTCTGTGTCAGACCACGTGTCTCAACTACTATCATATAATCCTTATCTCTTTCCTATCTCCCATCCGAAAGTTATGTCGTATTCACTCCCCTTTGTTTCTCTCTTCATCTCTGTTGTTGTATATGGCCATGGCTTCACCGGAGCTAGTGCTCCCCATGCTTCTCTCTATACCTCCCTCCCCTAGAGCGCTAGACGACGATTGCCGGTCAGAGGAGTCAGAGCGGCAAACAGCGAGCCTACAATGACCTCAGGGAGCATAAGGCTGAGTGTGCCACCGATGCCGAGCACATCGCCGTGGAGGCCAAGGCAAGTTAATCAAGAGTTATTTTGCAGCTACTTTTTTTGTTGCTCCAAGTGATTTAAGATGTTGGTACTATATGTTTTTATCATTGCAGTACAGATTTTTTTTTGAGATGCTGCATAGTGCTATCCAAAATATTGTGTCCTTCTCATCTAAATGTTGATATTGTTATTTTTGATATTGCATTTTCTATTGCGAGAATGGAATTTATTCAATTGTTTTTGCATGTAGTGTTACATTGCAACCTCGTATCCTATGTATTTGATTTTTGTTTGCAATGCTATTGCATTCTTTAATTGCTACAATGGGTTTGTTGCAGTCCGCCTCTGCATGCTGCCTGCTTCAGAGGCATGGCCTCTATAGGATAGCTGCAGTTTCGTGGTGGGACACGTTGCCTGCCTTGTAGACATTGCCTCGACAGGGCGGCACTTGCCTGCTTTGAGGCATGGTCTCAGTATGGCGATTGCTTCTTTGTTAAGGCAAGTGAGGTCTATCCCCAACGGTTTTGGGCATCCAGACCCCTGAAGGGCTGGGGCAATCAGTTTCGCCAGCTCACTCCTCGGGATCTACGAACTTGCTGTCGAGAAAGTACTGTTGTAGAACTGTCTAACTCCTTGGGCTGTTTGGATTATCTAGTGGGCCCTAGAGTAAGCCCAAGAGTATAATGTTACATGCATAAAGGAATTTACCTGTATAGCCTCATCCTATGTAATTGTTGAAGGGTAGAATGAGTATTTGCCATCCTGCCCCACTCATATATATAAAGAGCACCAAGAGGGCAAGGAAGGGCAAACTCTTATTTTTCCTCTCTAGTTCTCTCTCTCTCTCTCTCTCACAAGTGGTGGTTTCTAGCTTCCTCAATTCACATCCCTAAGGAAGGATATGAACTACCTACTGTTTGGCTCGTGCCACAATAAACTCGATTTTGAAAAAAATCAACTTGAGAAATTTCAACTCGGAGAATTTCAACTTGGAAAATTTCAACTCAGTAAATTTCAACGAGAAATTTCAAATCAAAAAAATTTAATTCAAGATATTTGAGTTTGGAAACATTTGACTCGAATCCAAGAAATTACAGTTCGATTCGGAGGACTTCAAATTGGTTTAAAACTATCCATAATGTAAAGGGAGAAGATTGCCACAGAGAATCCGGATTGAGTGATCTGACTAGCATGCAGTAAGAGCATGTACAATGCAGACGCTTAGAGATATGTTTAGCAAGAAAAAACTGTTTTTTCTTACCACATAGGACAGAGAAGGTGCTTATTTTGAAGTAGCATCGATGCTTAGGCATCGATGCTTAAATAAGCATCAGTGCTTAGCAATACTTATGTGTATAACTGAATCTAATAATTGATAATATAGCATCTAAGCACCTACGGAAGAGATGCTTGCATTGGAGAAAATAACTTTTTGCATGGGTGCTTGATGATATGGCTATATTCTCTCTTTAAGCATTCATATATAAGCATCTTGCATTGTACATGCCCTAAGGACACCTGCGCAGAAGGGAAACGCGATCTGCACGTAGCACGTGTCGTGTCATGGGTAGGCCGCGAGTAAGTAATGGTGCGGCTAACCGCAAAATAAAAAAACCGTAATTACTATCATATATATCTATGGTTCTTCACCCTCAAAACTTCCTATTCGTCCTATCCCAAAATTTCTGATTCCTATCCATGTTCTTCAAAGTCATTTCCATGTCTCACCATGTATTTTCATAATATATAAGTGGTCTCAAAGCTTAGTTATTCATCTGATCAATCTAAGACATACTCGATATGGTGTCAATGAAGTATAATCTTTTATTGCTAGATTGCGACATGAGAATTTCTTTTTGGCAAGTCAAGATGCAAACTATTCCATCATAGCTTAATTTAGATGATGCGTTATTGAAAATCAACAAGATGTCCATTACATAATCCGTTGAGAAGAAGTGAAGGAGATATCGTAATGCTATCTCTCAAATTCATCATCTTTTTAATAATATCATCAAGGAAGTTGTGAAGGAGACCACTGCTGCCGCGTTATGGTTAATGTTAGAGCAGATATGCATGACCAAAGATTTGACTAACAACATATATCTAAATCAGAAGCTTTTCTCTCTCAAGTTGGCAGAAGATGGATCGGTGCAAGTTCATCTGACCACGTTTAAATATGTGGTCACTGACCGTGAAACTATGGAGGTCAAATATAATGATGAAGATTTAAATCTTGTTCTACTCTGTTAGCTTCCTGTTTCGTTCTCTACGTTTAGAGACACAATTCTCTATAGTCCAAATACTTTTAGTCTGAAGAAAGTTTATGATGCTCTGTATACAAAAGAAAAGGTGAAAAGTATGATTTCGAGCGAGAGCTCAAATTCGCATACAGAAGATTTATCTATTTGGTGCAAACTAGTCGACAGGTTCCGAATAGTGATTCCAAAGGCAGAAGCTCGAGTAGATGCAAAGGTCATCCAAAATCAAAGACCAAGAAGTCATGCCGCTACAGCAAAAAGAGTGGACACGATATCTCCGAGTGTTGAAAACTCCAAAATAAAAAGAAAATGAATAATAATTCTAAGAAAAATCAATAAGATGATGAAGCTAATCCTACCATTATCACAAAAAGAAGGTTCGGAAGGGGAGATTGTTGTTGCCTTTGCTGGTGATTCGAAAACTAGTGATGAATGGATTTTTTATTTAGCTTGCACTTTCCACATGAACTCGAACTGTGATTGGTTCGTTGCTTATGAGGTTATTCCAAGTGGATCAATATTAATGGGAGATAATACTCCATGCAAGATTGCGGGCATCAGTTCCGTCCAGATCAAGATGTTTGTTGCACCATTAGAACTCTATCGAAAGTCAAACACATTCCAAATTTGAAAAGGAATCTTATCTCATTGAGTACTCTTGATACTAAAGAGTACCTGTTTTCAGGTGGAGGTGGAGTTCTAAAGATCTCGAAATGCTCTCTTTTTGTGATGAAAGATGATATGAAGACAGCAAACCTCTATCATCTTCGAGGCATTACCCTAGTCAGAAAGGCTACTATTGCCTCAACTAGGTTGTCTGATACTGATCGGATAAGTCTATGGCATATGCATCTCGAGCATATGAGTGAAATCGGCTTAAAGAAATTGTGCAAAAGAAGTCTACTTGATGGTCAAGACATCAACCAGTTAAGTTTTGTGAACATTGTGCCTTTGATAAATAGAAGGAGGTGAGTTTCATCTCTGCAAATCACTCTTCAAAAGGCATATTAGATTACATTCACTTTGATTTATGAGGTAAGTACCACGTTTCATCCCTTGGAGACGCCAATTATATGTTGAACATCATCGATGACTACTCTCGAAGAGTTTGGGCATACTTCATAAAGCACAAGTTTGATGTGTTCAAGGCATTCAAAGAGTGAAAGATTATGATGATTTGGAATTCTACTTGGAAGAATTTGAAGCCTTATGCCAATCGGAAGGCATTAAGGTATTACACAGTACCAGGCACACCTCAGTAGAATAGTGTGGCCAAGTGCATGAATAGAACTACCATGAAAAGGTGTGCTGTATGCTATCCACATCTAGTCTATCAAAGAGTTTTTGGGCTGAAGCCACTTCCACTGCTTATCATTTGATCAATCGATCAGCAAATACTGCCATCAACAAGAAAACTCCAATCAATATGTTGTCTAGTTCTCTTACAGTCTACTCGAGCATAAGGATTTTTGGTTGTCCTACTTATGCTCATACTGATAAAGATAAACTTAATCCAAGAGTCGTTAAGTACACTTCCTTGGCTATAAGACTAGAGTTAAAGGTTATAAGTTGTGGAATCCTGAGACTTAAAATGTGGTCTTGAATAGAAGTGTTACTTTTGATAGGTCTACTCTGTTAAAAGGAATTATGACTAGTGGTGCTCCCATTGAGAAGCCATAGAAGACCAGCCTGTAGGTGAAGCATGTTATTGATTCAGGATTCTCACCAAAAGCCAACAAGGAAAATACACAGGATATCCCTATTCAAACTCTGACTAGTAATCTCCTAATAGGAATTGGTCAGAACCAACAATCTGTTGCAGCTGATTGAGAAAGGAGGAAAACTTAGCCTCCAAAGAGGTTAATCGAAGAAGCCAATATTATGACTTATTATTTGAACATGGTAAAAGACATTGAAGGCACTACTAAACCTTTAACTTATTCATAGGCCATTTGCTCTCATGAGTTAGAAAATTGGATGACTACCATGCATGAACACATATAGAATCTCTCAAGAAAAATTCCACTTGGAAGTTGGTCAAGCTCCCAATTGAAAAGATACTCATTCACTGTAAGTGGATTTACAAGAAGAAGGAAGGCACATCTCTGACTGATCAGATCAGGTACAAGGCAAGGCTTATCGCTAAAGAATACAACCAAATTCTAGATATTGACTTTACAGATAATTTAGTATTGTAACTATGCATGATTATGAACTTGAGCAACTAGATGTAAAGACATCATTCCTACATAGGGAGTTGAAAGAAGACAACTATATGGAGTAGCTGGAAGGTTTTGTTGTTCTGGGAAAGGAGAATTTTGCATGCAAATTAAATAAGTCTCTTTATGGGTTGAAGGAATCACCTTGACAATTGTAAAAGAGATTTCACTCCCTTATGATCTCTCAAGGCTTCAAGAGATCTAACTATAATAGCTGTGTTTATTTGAAGATTATTTACAATTCAGCTATCTACTTGCTCCTATATCTTGATGATATGTTGATTGTGGTAAAAGACAAGATTGAAATATAAAAGTTAGAGGCATAGTTAAGCAGTGAATTCAAAATGAAGGATCTCGATATACCAAAGAAGATTTTTCGTATGAAAATCTTCAGAGATGGTCACTTTGGAATGTTATACTTGGGTCAAAGAGGGTATATTGAAAAAGTGCATCGTTGTTTCAACATGAACAAGGCCAAACTAACCAACACTCCGTTAGTTGCACACTTCAACAGTTGAAAAAGTTGAATACATGTCAAGTGTTCCATATGCAAGTGTAATCAGATCACTCCTGTACACCATGGTCTGCTCTCGCCGCAGCCTATCTCATGTTTTGAGTGTTCTCAACATATATGTGGCCAATCCAAGGAAAGATTACTAAAGAGTAATTCAGTGGATCTTCAGATATTTGAGGGGCACATGTAATGCTTGTTTACGGTTTGGAAATACTAGTGATGGACTGGTTGGATATGTGGATTTTGATTTTGTTGGAGATTTAGACAAGAGGTGATCTCTTACTAGTTATATATTCAATGTTGGAGGCTGTGTTGCAAGCTGGAAAGCTTGTCTATAAACTATTGTCTGCAACCTAGTATATAGTGGATTATTTACCACAAAATTTAGGTATTCAGCTGAATACCTGTGAATTATTGTAGGTCTGCCCCTGATGCCAGGTATAATACATATGTATACTAGTAATTGGTCTTAAATCATCACATTCCCCTTCCCGGGCCCAACTTGGCGTCGGACCGACCGTGGCACAGCCGCACAGGCCAAGTGGTCAAATGGCCTAGTGGCCGGCCCACGCGGCCACACTCCACGATAAAACTAGGGCTCCCTCTCCTGAGTCTCCTACAAGTCTCTCAGTCTCTCCTCTCTCGGACCGCTCACTCTCTCTAACTCTCTCCGTGGTGGCACATAGGCTCCCTCTCCATGTTCGTACTCCTTCCAAGGCTCTGAGTCTCCGACGAGGTGACAACTGACATCGACAAACGGCTCAGCCCGTGTCGCTTAGCTTCCCATCTCTGATCTCCCCCTCGTAGCTCGTGGTCATCCCAGTCCTAGATGACCAGATCCCATGGGCACGGGCGCCTACTGCCGGGCAGTCGCCACCGCCTGCCACACGTGTTCTGGGCCTTCCAGTCGCTCAGCTTCACGCCTTCATCATCGAGCATCAGCCATCCACCGTTGCGCAGCTGGCACAAATGAAAGAGAGAAAGGGGGAAACTTGGTGTAAACAGCCTCCTTCCTTTTTCCATCCTTTTTCTTGTTTATTCACCACATTTACATGATTACATGGTATATTGCCACTGCCACTGCCTGACTGCCACACCATGATTTAGGAGCAAGAGAGAAAGAGTAGAAGTTTGGAGAGGAGTGGGGCTAGGCATGGTATATTGCCACACCATGATTTGGGAGCAATCAGAGGGAATCCCCTTAACTTAGTCCTGTCTTCCAATACCACCTCTTGCACAAACTTGATGGAATCCTGCAACAACATCAAGAAAAGTACATATACTATTTAGTTGGGAACTTGGGATAAATATTCCAAATAAAAAGTTTCTTACAATTCTTATTGCTTAAAGTTAAGACAAATAATGAGTTCATATTCTATCCAGTAGGACTGGCTGCAATACATTGTGGAGATATTCTCTTGCTGTCTTGCAAAGTAACCATGAGCTAGAAAATATTATTGCTTATTTATGTAGAAGGGGAATAGGGGATCAATCTGTTCTTGATATTATAGTTCTAGTGAGATCTAATGTTGTTGCTAACTGTATTTTCGTGGTTAGTTATGAGGTCTTTTCCCCTCTTTTAAATAGTCAAATACATGGTTATTTCTTTTGCAAACTGAATTAGGTACTATCATCTGGAAAATAATACGTTCTTGTTTATAATTATTGAAATTGAACCCTTCAATCTTATTAAACCAAGAAATTACAAAGCTTTGAATCTCTTTTAAACCGGACTTGCACCCCCCGGCCCACCTCTGAGGATCCTAATGAGTACTCTATTTGGCTTATGATCAGATCAGGAAATGGATAATCTAAAATTATTGTAATCTCAGACTTACTTCCTCCAATAATCACAAATTTCACACTTGTTTTTGTTTAGAACATTATTTTGTTTAGAACGTTAGACTCTAATTGCTATTAATAAAATGAGGTGTGTAGCCTAACAAAGAAAATAGTGGTGTGCCAATCAGAGATCATGGCTTTGTTTAATACTTTTTGTGTCATGACAAATATGAAGTTAATTAGCATGCTCAGGTTATATGCTCATCTTTGTTATGCCAAAACCAAGCCATGACAAAACTTCTATTTCTAACGACAAAACTAACAATGAGCTTGAACTTGTTGTCCTTGTCAATTGTTATTATGAAATCAGTAAAACCAGCTAGCAGTAATAATGTCTTTGTCAATTGTCATTCTTGCCAAAACTTCTTTTTAGCGATGTTCAGTGAATACATGGAGTAATTGTTATGGACTTGAATTTGGTGCTGTTGGACAGGTCTATTTTGTTGATCTCACACAACTATTTACGTGGACCTGTGAAAGATGTGGTGACTTAATAGAGGTATTCTTTGTCATCACTCATGAATATTTTTTAAAAAGCTGTTGTTAATCTGTTCTTTGCGAATCTGATCTTTGATATATATTTGATTTTGTACATCTTTGAGCTCTAGAAAAGATAAAAAAAAGTCTACCAATTTGAAATCTTTGTGGGAGAGAGCTGAAAAGAGCAAAAAAAGGCAGGATTAACAGGGTATGTAACTGTTATTAATCTCTATAATTTGCTATTCAATACATGTCATTATACAAGCCTTATATCGTCCATTTTCTCGTAAAAATTATTAATTTCTATAAGTTCTATTTTTTATTATATCTATATACATATATAGCTGTATCGGTGTTTTGTGAAAAACAATGTATCGTAGTATCGACGTATCCAAGCAACATAGCTTCAAAGCCTGAATACCCATCCTAAAAATGCTGGATCCGCCACTTGTTGGAGGTTATGATTGGGATCATCTTCGCGTTCGTGATGGACTCTGTATCGACTTGCACCATCATGGTCTCCAACTACAACTCGTGGCGCTTCTGACTACATCTCTTTACCGTTATGTTCTGAGATTCTTCAAGCGTGGTGTTGTTTCCGTCTCTGAGAAGGTTACTATTCTAGTTTCCGAGTAGATCTCTGTTTCCATTGTCGATTAGGATTTTATTCCTTCCTTATGTAGGACTCTTGTTTACAATACTATTTATATCTCTGTAAGCCTCATGTTAGATAGCACGCACAACTCAAGTTATCTACCTATGTAATACGCTAAAAGTGTTCTGTAACTTTTTTCTATATAGTAATTTTACCGATTGTGAGTCTATGTTTTTCCCTGTAAAAATTTTTCACGTTAAATTCTTATCTTATAATGCCGAATATTTTTCATTGTTTTTTCGTGCGTTTTGGTAACAAAAAGTAAATAACGAGACAGAGATCTGAAAAGGACCTTGTAGATCAAGTTGGCAGTGGAATGGGTAGATCGACAACAAAGTAAATAAATAAATAATGACCAAGTCATTTACTTGACTGACTCGACACCTTTGTTTGACTCACTTTGTTGACTACTACAATAAAAAATCTTGATGAGGCATGGCTTCAGAAGTGGTCTGTTTCAAGTCCATACTATACTTCTTGTACGTCGAATGTTTGGTCTTCGGAAAGTCATCTCCTAAGGAGATTTATTGACCACGATTGAATGGCTAGGATTACATAAGGTCATCTATAATACGGTAATACCTCCTAGTAGGTAATAGTAGGCCACCGGTAATTATTAATTTGGCAATAATGTCATTCCAAAATCTTTGTTACCATCTTAAAAATACCTTAATTAAAAAAATAAAAATTCCTTGGTTACACTTCAAGAATCAAGGGTCAAGACACTACTACAGAATAGGTCATCACAGACGATTCAAAAACATCATCATAGACGGTTTCGTGAGCCGTCTGAGTTATAGGTCAGTAATAATATGAGATTATTACAGATAGATTTATGAATAGAAAACAATATTACAGATGATTATTAACTCGTAACCGTCTATGATAGTCAACTATCATAGACAATTTGTAGTAGAAACCATCTGTGATATACGATTTATCATAGACGGTTTCAATTACAAACCGTCTGTGATATTGACATATCACAGATGATTTTTACTACAAATTAAATATGACAGTCAACTATCATAGACGGTTACGAGTTAATAACCGTCCATGATATTCTTTTCTATTCATAAATTTATTTTAGTTAGTTAGTTAGTCTCAGGAAAAAGTAGTCATGCCCTCTGAAACAAGCATATCAATACAGTATATATACATCCAATTCGTATTCATTTATTTCAGAAATAAGAACATTCATTTCACAAATCAATTAACTGAAATAAAATAAATTACCCATCCATGAACAAATACACATATGAACAATTAAGCTCAATCTTATATCAGTGAAATTTATTCTATATTGTGGAACTCTCTATCTTTTTTATGACTTTAGACCACAAGAAATATACACACTGTCTTTGAATCTCTAAGAGGTCAGGCTGTTCTAACGGAGTTGTAGAGATGGACACAACATGTCGGTAGTTAGATCAATGTCATGTATACATATATAAATTGATAAGTATGAATTAATTATCGCAAAATTGACAAACCTAATGATCAATATTGTTCTTCACGGAATTGATGAGTAGTTGCATGTTGTGGCAAACATAAAATCTACAGGTGTTACCCGACGATTGCTGGTGGCACTACAAAAATAGAATTTGTTAGTTCGAAGTATTATATAGAATTAATCTTAGCCATTAGGAAGGAAGGAAAGAGTACAATAGAGTTATTTATAGAGAAAATGTGTTTACCTATTGATTAATTCTTGGACAACTAGGTAGTCAGTTTTATTCTTCTTTAAGGAATCAAGGTATATTACCTTGTTCCATTTTGGTATAATTACGAGTAGAATCTAGTTGAACCTACACAGGTATGTCATGGTCGTTAAACCTAAGTTCGTATTGCTTATAAAGTACAAATAAACAAGTATAACTACTAGTGTAGCACTTACTCATAGTTGTAGGGCATAAGTATGAAATCCTTATTGCGGTAAGCCTCCAATGCCGTCATGATGTAATTCTCGAAGAATAATACATCCTCCTTGATGGTATCTATAGAGACCAAAGCGTGGGTCAAGAAAACCAACCGGTAATTTCGTTACTCTAGCTTTATGTCTTATATATATATATATATATATATATATATATATATATATATATATATATATATATATATATATATATATATATATATATATATATATATATATATATATATATATATATATATATATAAGACGCTGAAATGGGGCACCATGGTGCCTGGGCACTAAGCCTTCCTACCTTTGGATTGTGTTTTAGATGTGTGCAAATGCAATGGCATATAATATATCAAGCAAAGCTGTTAGTATTCATTAATTCAAAAAGGCATTGATTTAGAAATGAATTTATTGATTTATCATGTTGAATTAATCATGGATGGAAAGTCTCAATCATAGAGCCTAGGCACCATGGTGTCCCTATTATTTATATTATATATATACAGAAAAGCAATGAGTTATATATGATATTTATCGCTATTATATGAACGTAGGCCATGATTGTACACACTTACAGTGTTCAGCATCAAATGAGTGAGACGTCTAGGGTGTTGAGTGTGAAGAGAAAGAATAAGACCTTGAAGGTTACTGTGAAGACACAGTCATGAATATTGTACTGAAGATGATTCGGTGCGAACTTGACGGTGACACCCGACCGCCTTTGTTCCTCCGGCTTGTTGGCATGCTCCATGCATGCAATCTTTGGCAAGCCAGTCATAGGGTTAGGAGGCACTCTTTCGGGATGATCAACGGGTTGCCTAGTATGAATTTTCGAGCCAACAACAAGTAGGGGATCTCATTATTAGTCTTTTTTGGTTTGCCCTTACTGCCTTGGCTATAGGTCGACCTCATAGTAGTTGATCAGGCATGGGATATAGATGCATTGTGCCCTTGCTGTGTCTATGCCAGTAGCTCTGATGTGGATAGCCCCCATGGACTTGGCACCAGTGCAGGTAACTTTGGTGCGGATCGCTTCTGTGGAATTGGCACTGGTGCAGATAGCTCTGTTGACTTGGTACCAGTACAGATAGCTCGAGTGGACTTGGCACCAGCAGATGTCCCTCTTAGGCTACCGTATGAATGTTCCAATGGCTTGTCCTAGAGTCACAACCTCATTGTTTGGGAGCAGCTGCAGCGGGAAGACCTCGCAATTGGCATGAACACCGTCCACATTCACTTTTACAAAACCTGGCGCTAGAGATACACTGTGCACCAAGGCCCTAGGCTCAGATGGATATGCCTGGCCCTAAGCAATGCATTGGAAAATGGAGGCATATCAGTGGATTGAGCATTCTGGAGATAATAATTATTACCAGGACATCATCGGCAGAAAATCCGTGGTCACTCTCCGAGGTAGGGTTAGACGCGCAGCTACTCCGACGGTTGGGGGGCCGCCTAGCATAGGGCGGCAGGGGCTTCCGTCATGCCTCGAAGTCCTATGAGAAACCATGTTTCCAAGGAACATAAAGACAAAGTCCTATCGTGCGACTCGAGTGCTCCTTGTTTCCTAGAGCCACAGAGAGTATATCTCTCCCCCTAACTGCCTGGAATGAGCCTTCAGAAGATTCTACACTCAGCGCTTCCTACAAGAGCTCGACATGTCATTTCACTTTCTATGAAGTTATGGAGTAATTACAAACTAGGTAGTTCGATATCTTACCAGGTAGTGGGACACTTTCTTGTCTGTGGGGTTTCAAAAGGAGATAGGCCCCGACGACACGGTAGATGACCTTACTCTTATCCAGCTTCGGGCGGGCTCATCAGGGATCCTGGAAAATGGCAGGGAGGTGTCCTGTAGGATTGTCTGCTCATCCTCCTTCCCCTATTACAGAATTTTACCTGCATACCGATGAGTCGTAGTCACCTTCTTGAGCTTCAACTTCCTCCGAGATTTTATTTTTAAATGTAGCATGTGAGTACATAAAGTACTCATAAGTCTTGGGAAAAATGCATAGATGCAAGGCTTAACAAAGGAAGGCCATATGGTTCTTTTGCACAAAGCAATATTTAAAATCTCCATTACTACTAATTATTTTCGAAGGCATCACTTTAATGAAGTAAATGTTTTAATAGAATTAACTTTCTAGTGAAGGTTCCAACTACCAACACTAGCTAACCAATTACCATTGGTCAAATTTTAAACTTCGGGTTCCATCCACCCTCTCTGGCTCCATCCGCCAGGATTCCCTTCCGAGAGTTCCCTCCACCCTCGGAATACAAAACTTTTGATTTTAAAACAAAACCAGAAATCTACCATGTGAATGCATTCCTTGCCCGCCCTTGACCGTGGGCACGGCTATTCGAATAGTTTTACACTCTGCAGAGGTTGTACAACTTTACCCACAAGAGATAAATTATCTTAATAGTCAACATGCTTCCTTTGGCATGAGACCCAGATAAAATATCACAAAGCCTTTCACCTACTCCAGTATAGCTAGAGACCACCCGCTGAGGTTTCACCATGAAGGGTTAAATCCACCAACTCTGAAGCCCTCTTGCGCCATATGAGTACAAGAACCTGTCCCTCACTATGAGTAACCGATGCCCGGCACTCAATACACCACGGTGATATCTAAACTACACCTTTATAGGTTAGTTAGCTAGGTCGTACCCATATAGACTTGTGGTTGTACGGTTAATGCTCGGTTTGGACAAACACAAGCGTCGGTCCTTAATTGACTAGGGTGGAACATACACTTAACAAGTTCTCGTGCTTCATCGCACCAACCCAAACACCATCCACCTAATCTAAACCAACTTTCACATTTTTATTTTATTTTAAAATCACAGTGACAACTCCAATTGCCACTTCACTTTCACACACAAGGATTTAATAATAAATCATAGTTTCCCATTTTCAAGATTTTCCAGTTATTAGATAGCATGACTAAGCATTATCCTACCATACTAACATCAACAAGTAATTATAATATTCTCATTAATGAGACAAAGGAAATTCTATGGTGACAAGGGTACATGACAATCAATTCCAATGGAGGGCATAACAAGGTTGGATTAACTACTACCTTAAGATTGAATTATCATTTTATGTAAATAGCAATGCATAACATTTAAAATACTTTAAAAACATTTCAAAGCATAGGCTCAAGATGATCAAAGGAGACTTGCCTTCTTGCAGGGTTTCAGGTCTTCTTCTTTGCTGTGAAGAGGATCGTCGACAACGTTGGAATCTACGCGAGGAAAGACGAAGCAACAAAACAAATAAATACAAAAGAAAATTCAAATAAAATCCAAAAATTCAACAGAGGCCATAATTGGGTAGATCTTGATTTTAGATGAATTTAGAAATTTGAATGGCTGGATTTGGAGTTAAAATGAGAAAGTTATGATCATTTGAAAATCTCAGATTTGAATAAATCGAGAAATTCGGAAATTTCTGACAGTGGGGCCCATGGAATATTTAATTTTAAATCTTTATTTTAATCTGAGAGATTGACAGGTGGGACCCACTGAACAGTAGACCCTCTGGCGGTCGCTGACATGTGGGACCCCTCTGTCAGTGACCCTATCTGCTTGGTCATTGACAGGTGGGACCCACTGGGGTCTGGACCCACTTGTCAGAGGCTGACGCAGACGGGTGGGGCCCAGGCGGCGGGCAGCGAGCCGCGGCCGGCGGACGGTGGGGCCCGCTTGTCGATCGCGAAATTAAACGAAAACTCAACCCGGCCACGGGCGAGGGCTCGAACGCGCACCGGGGAGTTGAGAGAGAGCGCGGCTAACCAGATGGGCGGGGGAGGCTTTGCCTACCCATATAGGGCAACCATACCTTTTGAGGTACCTGCCGGAGGGGAGGTCGGGGAAGATGGTCGGAGGCGACGGCGCCGGCGACGAGGGAGTGGCGGAGAGGTTCGGCGGCGCGTGAAATGCAACCACAGCGCGAAGGGATCCGGTTGGAGGGTCGGCGAGGCTCGGGGTGAGCGGAGGTGGCGGCGACGAGGAGGCGGCGACGACGGCTCGGGAGCTCCGTGCGACGGCTCCCGGTGACGGGAGGCGGCCGAGGTCGGGAGGACCGTCCGGCGTGAGGAAGCTTCGGGAGGCGGCGACTGGCTCGGGATGACCGAGGCGGCGAGGCTCGCCGGAGTTGGGCGGAGCTCGAGGAGCAGCGGCACGGTGATCGGGCTCTAGAGGGCTCGAGAGGCTGCGGTGGAGTCTGCTGGGATGCGGTGCGGGAGAAGGCGAAGGTCGAGGGGGTATTTATAGGGCGGAGGAGCGGGGCGCGGCAATTGCTCGCCGCCGGTGGCCGGAGAAGGAAGAGCGCGGGGAGAAAGGAAGGAGGGCGCGGAAGGAAGGGAGCGCGGGATTTGGGGATTCGGTCGCGGCGGGGCTCGGGGTTTCCAAACCGGGAGAGCCGAGGAAGGCAAGGCGGCTCGGCTCGATTTGGTCGGCGGCGAAAGGAAAGAGGGGAAAAGAGAAGGAAGGGGCGATTCGCGGGGGAGACGGATCCGACAGCGGGGCCGGGTGGCAGCGAGAGCGGGGCGTGCGCCGTGCCGACGCGGGGCCAGCGGGTCAGAGGCGAGAGAGAGGTGGGAGCGGGCGGCTGGATGGTCGCGCGGGGACTCGGCTCATCCGAGCCGTCCCACGCGTCGGGCAGAGGAGGAGGAAGGCGGGTCGCCGACGGGCCTGGCCTGCAGCGAGAGAGAGAGAAGAACGGCTGGATTGGCGGAGGCGGCGTGGCGGCCTGGGCCGTCCACGCGTCGGCGGAGGAAAAGGGAGGTTTTTATTTTTCAGAATTTGATTTCTAATTTGAAAAGGCTAGAAAATTATTTAGGCCTCAGAAAAATATGAAAATACCTCCAAAAATTCCAGAAAAATTCACAGAAGCTCCTGGACATATTTTGGACTAAATAAAATTATTTCCAACTACTGTTGATATTTAATTTTCATATTTTGAATTACTTTTTAAGCTCTAAAAATAGTTTTTAAAATCCAGAAAAATCCAGAAAGGCAAATAAAAGCCAAGTAAAATCCAATTACCTTAAAATAATTAATTTGAATTTAAATTTTTCAAAAAGCCAAATTTTGGGATGTGACAAACCTACCCCCCTTAGAAAGAATCTCGACCCCGAGATTCGGATGGACTGGGAAAAAGGTCGGGGAACTCTTCTTTTAGATCCTCTTCACGCTCCCAAGTTGCTTCCGTCTCAATGGTTGCTCCACCGCACTTTACGAACTTGATAACCTTGTCTTGCGCGTGGCGCTCTGCTCTCCAATACCACATTGGATACTCGGATAGGTGAGGTCTTCCTTCACGTTTATTTCATCTAGAGGCATCTGCTCTTCTGGAACTCTGAGACACTTTCTTAGCTGAGACACATGGAAGACGTCATGCACCTTTGACAGCTGAGGTGGAAGCTCCAACTGGTAAGCCACTTCTCCTCGTTTCGCCACAACAGGAAAAGGTCCGATGAATCTGGGAGCTAGCTTTCCACTGACTCCAAAACGTCTCATTCCTTTGAGAGGTGACACCTTCAAATAAACATGATCCCCAGGTACGAATTCTAAGCTTCTACGCCGATTATGCATAACTTTTACATGCGGTTTGTGCTGTTTTTAATCTGTCTGGATTAGACGAACTTGTTCTTCCGCTTGCTTCACACATCTGGTCCAAACACTTGTCCTTCTCCTGTTTCCTTCCAATACAATGGAGTCCTACACTTTCTCGTAGTATAGGGCTTCGTGGGGAGACATTTGCAAACCGGATTGATAACTATTGTTGTAGGAGAACTCGCATAGGCAAACTCGATCCCAATTACTCTTGTTTGCCAAGACACAAGCTCTCAACATGTCTTCAGATTTGATTTACTCTTTCTGTTTGACCATCATGCGTGGATGATAAGTCGTCTTGAAGTTTAAGTTGGTGCCCAAAGTTCATGTAGTTTTGCCAAAATCTCAAGTGAATGGGTTCCTCGATCGACACAATCTTCTTTGGGATCCCATGCAAACATACAATTCTTGACATGTACAACTCGCAAGTCTATCCCGGAGTATGTGGTCTTTCTTGGAATGAAATGGCGACTTTTGTCAAACGATCCACTATAACCCAAATTGAATCGTGCCCTGCTTTTGGTTCTTGGTAATCCAGTTATAAAATCCATACCAATTTCTTCCCATTTCCACTCGTGGGATCTGCAATGGCTGCGAAGTCCCGAGTCTCTCGTGTTCGACTTTAATCCGTTGGCATACATCGCACAAGGCTCGTATTCGCAATTTCGTTTCATACTTGACCACCAATACCTTCCCTTGAGATCTTGGTACATCTTGGTGCTCCCGGGATGAATTGAATATCCGATTCATGAGCTTCCTTCAATATTAGCTTCTTTACCTCTTTCTTTTCGTGCACAATAATTCTTTTCCCAAACCAAAGGGTACCTTTTTCATCCTCTGAAAATCCAAAGCTTTTCCTTTCTTCATATTATCTCGATCCCTGGACATACTTGTCCTCCTTTTGAGCTACTCTGATTTGATCTTCTAAGGTTGGTTGAACTTCCAAAGTGGCTAAAAATCCTTCCTCCACTACTTCTAGGTTGAGCCGTTGGAACTCTTCTTGAAGAGCGCATACCGTCCTTAATCCACAGACTTGGCACAATAACTCTTTCTCGCTCAAGGCATCTGCTACCACATTAGCCTTTCCTGATGATAATGTATTCCAATATCATAATCCTTTATTAACTCAAGCCATCTCCTTTGCCTCATGTTGAGATCGGGTTGAGTGAATATATATTTCAAACTCTTGTGATCCGTGTAAATTTCACAGTTACCAATCAAGTAATGCCTCCATATTTTCAGTGCATGCACTACGGCGTGAGCTCTAAATCATGCGTTGGGTAATTTCCTTCATGGGGTCGCGACTGCCTTGAGGCATATGCTACTACCTTTCTTTCTTGCATCGAGACACGCCTAGTCCCCGCCTTGACGCATCACGAAGACTTCAAATCCTTCCTAATGTCGGAAGCGTCAACAGTGCAGCAGTTAACCTCTTCTTCAACTCTTGAAACTATCCTCACATGGTTTACTCCATTCAAACTTCTTTTCCTTCTTGACAAATGGGTGAGAGGTCTTGCGAACTTGGAGAAACCTTCAATAAATCGACGATAGTATCCAGCCAATCCAAGAAAACTCCCGATCTCGGATCGACTTTGGTTGTGTCCAATTGAGCACATCATTAACTTTTTCCGGTCTCACGGATACTCCTCCGCAATCACATGGCCCAAGAAAGCTACTTTCTTCAACCAAAACTCACACTTACTCGAACTTGGCGTACAAGCGATTTTCTCGGAGCTTTTCCAAAACTATCCTCAAATGTTCTATGATGTTCTCCTCATTCTTGGAATATATCAAAATATCATCTATGAATACAACCACAAACTTATCCAAATATTCCATGAACACCTTATTCATCGATTCATGAAGTATCTTTGGGGCATTGGTTAGACCGAAAGACATCACTGTATACTCATACAATCCATAACGGTGGCAAATGCGGTCTTGGGTATGTCCTCTGGTCTTAACTTCAATTGGTGATATCCTGATCGAAGGTCAATCTTAGAGAATACACATGATCCTTTCAACTGATCAAACAGATCATCTATTCTGGGTAAAGGGTACTTGTTCTTAATAGTCACATCATTCAATGATCGATAGTCCACACACATGCGAAGACTACCATCTTTCTTCTTTACTAGCAGTACTGGTGCTCCCCAAGGTGACGAGCTTGGCCTTACAAATCCTTTATCCTGCAGCTCTTCAATTTGCTTCTTAACTTCCGCCAAATCATTTGCAGACATCCGATAAGGTCTCTTGGAAATTGGAGCTATTCCAGGTACTAGGTTGATGACAAACTCTACTTCCACATCAGCGGCATTAGGGCAAATCTTGGGGAATACGTCAGGTACTCACTCACTATAGGTACTTTTCCGAGTCACTCCCTTTACAATGCTCAAACTACACCTTTCTGGGTAGGGAGTTTGACTTATACCTTACTTGAATCCCATCGAGTTAGTGATTGTAACAAATCGATCGGCACAATCTATCGCCCTTTATACTTGGTTAACCAATCCATTCCAAGTATTACATCTAAACCCTTGAGTCTATTATAATAAGATTTGCTAAGAACTTAACTCCATTTATATCCACAGCTGCGTCAAGGCAAGCCGTGTTAGTCCTCATTTCCTTTCGGACTGGACTAGCATGGGTTCTCAGAGTTTACTCACATCCCAATTATACCTTTCAACCACATCTTTTGACACAAAAGAATGCGAAGCTCGAGAATCAAATAACGCTGATGCAATTACGAGTTGACAAGAAACTTACCTGTAACTACGTCGGTGCATCTGGGCCGCTCCGTGGTCACATGGTTGAGATGCCCTCTGCTCACCACTTGTGGAGTCCTTGGGGTTTGTGGTGCCCCACGGCCTTGACCTGCGATCGGAGCTCTTCTTGGTGTAGTCCCAGTGTTGAAACAAATGGAGTCATTCTTTGGCGTTCGGGGACGATTCTTGGCATAGTGCCCCATGTTCTTGCGGTTAAAGCACCGCACTCCTGCTGCTGAAGTCTTGTTCTGCGGGGTTGGCCACCATTGTTTGCCCGGGAGTTTGTGGATTTGGGCGGGTCTGAAAAGGGAGTCCTCGGCACGCTTGACTCGAGAGCTTGTGATAGTGAGGTGCGTTGGGGCGGAATCGAGAGCTGCTTGCTCCTTCTTTGGGCTTGAAACTTCCTCTTCCGATTTTAAATGCAGTGGCGGCTGAGCATCTTCTTGGACAAAGGCCTTGTTCACTAGGTCTTTGGAAGGTTGGGAAGTCATTGGATACCAACTGCACCTTAAGTTTGGGGTCAAGTCCTGCGTGAACCTCCAAATCTTGGTCGCATCCGATGTGACCTCTTGGATGCATACAGACAGTTGGGTGAACTTGTTGGTACTCTAAACACCGAGGTTTCCTGCTGCAGTTGGTAGAATTCTCTCTTCTTCATTTCCATTATCCCAGTAGGGATATGGGCGATCTTGAAAGCTTCGACAAACTCCTCCCAAGTGATGGCTTGTGCATTTTGATGGCGGCGCGGTAGTTTTCCCACCGGTTGGCAGCCATTCCCTTGAGTGATGAGCGCACGTACAACACCTTTTCATTATCGTGCACCGAGCTAGGACCAATTTTCTTTCCACATCCTTGATCCAATCATTCGCCTCCAAGGATCCACTTGATCCAGCAAAAGTGGGAGGCCTTGTCCTCATGAATTCCCCAATCTAGGCCGGGTGCACAGTTGGGTGCTGGCCTGGCCGCACTTGGTTACAGGCGAGAGCTTGAAGTAACTGCGCAGTTGCATAGCCATCATTTGCTCAAGTTGGGGCCTGAGCGGGAGGTGGTGGAATGTTGTCCTCGGTGGTTGTTGGCGTCACTACCACGCTGCCGGGGTTGCTCTCGTGTTCACCATCCAAGCGGTTTAGGTTAGCGAAGGTAAGAGGAAATAGCAAAGGTAAGAGATTAGGGGAACTAAACCACATCCCAAGCCAACACACAAGAAAGAACTAGCAACCACTTAGGGAAAAACTTTTATTAAAATCAAGATAACTCCAAGGATGGCTGTACCACAAGTGCACATAGGCCTGGTACAGTCCATCTAGCACACCAAAACATAACAATAAGCGTTCTAAGGACGCGGACATTTTATTTGGGTACTACGGACTCAAAAGACTACTAATCCTCTCCAAAGACGCGCTCCTCAGGGTCTTCTTCCGGGTCCTCTTCTGGATCCTCCTCCGGGTCTTCCTGGCGCTCTCTCACGTGGTGACGTGAACAGTCACACTCGGCGAGACACGGTTACGGCTGAGGCGATCGGCCGAAAACGGAAGGAGAAGGCTTGCGCTTCTTGAGAGTAATGACAGGGGCGGGCGGGCGTCGCACCTTCTTGCGTCTTTGTCATCGATGCGGAGTCCCGAGTCGAGCCGTGCCGGGTTGTTGGGGATGACGGTTGGTACTGGAGAAGACGGCGTGTAGTCAACTACGGGTGAAGACGGCGTGTAGTTAGCTGCGGCCACGAGGCGTCCCAGCTCAAACTCAACCGCCTGGCTCGGAGAAGGCTGTGGCGCGGTGTGTCCAAATCTGGTAGCCGGAGGTGAGAAGCATCCGGTTGTCCAATCTCCTCTCGAGCTCTAGCATAAGTGACGGCCATTGCACAGGTGAGCTGCACTGATGTGACGATCGAGGATCGTCACCGGAATATCAAAGGGATCTGATACCTCTGTCTGGCGAGGTTGATGAAGAAGCAAAAGGGGACGATGTACAGCATCTTTGTGCAGTGGCACAACTCGTCAATGGCGAGGCGTCTGCGTCTGGACAGCGTCAAAGCAATGGGACCGAGGGTGCTTGATGGGGTAGGTGTGGGACTTGAATTCCTCTTCTCGTGCATACAGAATACCTCCATCGTCCAAGAGTCTCGATCCGGATCCGTCTTCCGACCCACGAAGATGGGCGGTGGCGGTACTCGGACATTGCATCACCGCCGGAGGAGGCTAGCGAATGCTCGAATCCTCTCCATGTGAGTAATAGTCCCACGGGCAGCGGAGGATGAACCACCATCTACAAAGTTGAGTGAAAGAAAAGATTAGTAAAAGTTTTAACAAATGGAGTTGGAGACAAGAACGAGATTCTAAGTAGGAAGAGAGTAGAAGCAAAGAAGCTTACACATTTTTAATATACTCTTTTTATAAATATAAGTCCTTATGGTTTGCCATTCCTAATCTAGGTCACGTCCTACTATCAAATTGGCTCGATACCATCTCTGCCGGGACCCTGATTTCGAACCCGGACCCTCAGTATTCAAAGACTAGTCCCGAGATCAAAGCTAGTGCACACAGTCAAACAGAATGGAAAACATCACCATCAACGATTTATTACAATAAATAAAAGTCTCGACCACTGGTCTCATTATTACAAGGAGGTTTAAGACCTCGCACAATCAAACACAATGGAAGCAAATAAAACTCGAGGCGACCCATCAAATCGCCACGGGCAATTGGTCGAGAAGCGCGACCTAGTCCTCGGGAAGAATCCATCACGACCACAAGCGAAGCGATAGTCGTAGTCACCTTCTTGAGCTTCAACTTCCTCCGAGATTTTATTTTTAAATGTAGCATGTGAGTACATAAAGTACTCATAAGTCTTGGGAAAAATGCATAGATGCAAGGCTTAACAAAGGAAGGCCATATGGTTCTTTTGCACAAAGCAATATTTAAAATCTCCATTACTACTAATTATTTTCGAAGGCATCACTTTAATGAAGTAAATGTTTTAACAGAATTAACTTTCTAGTGAAGGTTCCAACTACCAACACTAGCTAACCAATTACCATTGGTCAAATTTTAAACTTCGGGTTCCATCCACCCTCTCTGGCTCCATCCGCGAGATTCCCTTCGAGAGTTCCCTCCACCTCGGAATACAAAACTTTGATTTTAAAACAAAACCAGAAATCTACCATGTGAATGCATTCCTTGCCCGCCCTTGACCGTAGGCACGGCTATTCGAATAGTTTTACACTGCAGAGGTTGTACAACTTTACCCACAAGAGATAAATTATCTTAATAGTCAACATGCTTCCTTTGGCATGAGACCCGGATAAAATATCACAAAGCCTTTCACCTACTCCAAGATAGCTAGAGACCACCCGCCGAGGTTTCACCGCAGAAGGGTTAAATCCGCCAATCTGAAGCCCTCTTGCGCCATATGAGTACAATAACCTGTCCCTCACTATGAGTAACGATGCATACCCTGGCACTCAATACACCATCGGTGATATCTAAACTACACCTTTATAGGTTAGTTAGCTAGGTCGTACCCATATAGACTTGTGGTTGTACGGTTAATGCTCGCTTTGGACAAACACAAGCGTCGGTCCTTAATTGACTAGGGTGGAACATACACTTAACAAGTTCTCGTGCTTCTGCACCAACCCAAACAGACCATCCACCTAATCTAAACCAACTTTCACATTTTTATTTTATTTTAAAATCACAGTGACAACTCCAATTGCCACTTCACTTTCACACACAAGGATTTAATAATAAATCATAGTTTCCCATTTTCAAGATTTTCGAGTTATTAGATAGCATGACTAAGCATTATCCTACCATACTAACATCAACAAGTAATTATAATATTCTCATTAATGAGACAAAGGAAATTCTATGGTGACAAGGGTACATGACAATCAATTCCAATGGAGGGCATAACAAGGTTGGATTAACTACTACCTTAAGATTGAATTATCATTTTATGTAAATAGCAATGCATAACATTTAAAATACTTTAAAAACATTTCAAAGCATAGGCTCAAGATGATCAAAGGAGACTTGCCTTCTTGCAGGGTTTCGGTCTTCTTCTTTGCTGTGAAGAGGATCGTCGACAACGTTGGAATCTACGCGAGGAAAGACGAAGCAACAAAACAAATAAATACAAAAGAAAATTCAAATAAAATCCAAAAATTCAACAGAGGCCATAATTGGGTAGATCTTGATTTTAGATGAATTTAGAAATTTGAATGGCTGGATTTGGAGTTAAAATGAAAAGTTATGATCATTTGAAAATCTCAGATTTGAATAAATCGAGAAATTCGGAAATTTCTGACAGGTGGGGCCCATGGAATATTTAATTTTTAAATCTTTATTTTAATCTGAGAGATTGACAGGTGGGACCCACTGAACAGTAGACCCTCGGCGGTCGCCGACATGTGGGACCCTCCGCCGCTGACCTATCTCGCTGGTCACGACAGGTGGGACCCAGAGTGTCAGACCCACTTGTCGAGGTCGACGCAGACAGGTGGGGCCAGCGAGCGGCGGCGGCGCAGCCGGCGGCCGGCGGCAGCGGGTGGGGCCCGCTTGTCAGTCGCGAAAATTAAACGAAAAACTCAACCCAGCGCGCGGAGCCGAGGGCTCGAACGCGCACCGGGGAGTTGAGAGAGAGCGCGGCTAACCAGATGGGCGGGGGAGGCTTTGCCTACCCATATAGGGCAACCATACCTTTTGAGGTACTTGCCGGAGGGGAGGTCGGGGAAGATGGTCGGAGGCGACGGCGCGGCGACGAGGAGTGGCGAGAGGTTCGAGCGGCGCGTGAAATGCAACCACAGCGCGAAGGGATCCGGTTGGAGGGTGGCGAGGCTCGGGGTGAACGGAGGTGGCCGGCGACGAGGCGGCGGCGACGGCGGCGGAGCTCCGTCGGCGGCGCTCGGTGGACGGGAGGCGGCGAGGGTCGGGAGGACCGTCCGGCGTGAGGCTTCGGGGAGGCGGCGACGGCTCGGGATGACCGAGGCGGCGAGCGGCTCGCCGGAGTTGGGCGGAGCTCGAGGAGCGATGGCACGGTGATCGGGCTCTAGAGGCTCGGGAGCTGCGGTGGAGTCTTGCTGGGATGCGGTGCGGGAGAAGCGAAGGTCGAGGGTATTTATAGGGCGGAGGAGCGGGGCGCGGCAATTGCTCGCCGTTCTTGGCGGCCGGAGAAGGAAGAGCGCGAGGAGGAAGGAAGGAGGCGCGGAAGGAAGGAGCGCGAGGATTTGGGGATTCGGTGCGGCGGGGCTCGGGGTTTCCAAAACCGGGAGAGCCGAGGAAGGCAAGGCCGCTCGGCTCGGTTTGGTCGGCCGGCGAAAGGAAAGAGGGGAAAAGAGAAGGAAGGGGCGATTCCGCGGGAGACGGATCCGACAGGTGGGGCCGGGGTGGCGCGAGCGGAGGCGTCTTGCCGTGCGACGGCGGCCAGCGGGTCAGCGAGGCGAGAGGAGGTGGGAGCGGGCGGTGGATGGTCCGCGGGGACTCGGCTCATCCGAGCCGCCCACGCGTCGAGCAAGGAGGAGGGGAGGCGGGGTCGCCGACGGGCCGGGCTGGCAGCGGCGAGAGAGAAAGGAACGGCTGGATTGGCGGCGGCGACGCGGCCTGGGCCGTCCACGCGTCGGCGGAGGAAAAGGGAGGTTTTTATTTTTCAGAATTTGATTTCTAATTTGAGAAAAGGCTAGAAAATTATTTAGGCCTCGAAAAATATGAAAATACCTCCAAAATTCCAGAAAAATTCACGAAGCTCTGGACATATTTTGGACTAAATAAAATTATTTCCAACTACTGTTGATATTTAATTTTCATATTTTGAATTACTTTTTAAGCTCTAAAAATAGTTTTAAAATCGAGAAAAATCCGAAAGGCAAATAAAAGCCAAGTAAAATCCAATTACCTTAAAATAATTAATTTGAATTTAAATTTTTCAAAAAGCCAAATTTTGGGATGTGACAATACCCAGTAGTGCTGAGTCTATGGGTGTGTGTGTTTTTACCTAAAGGGTCCTGTGCACCGTATTTTCACTCCTAAAATTATCTGTCATCTTCATCTCCACAAACTCTTACAATTGCAGTTCCAGGAATGGATACCTGTGTAAGGGTGTCAAATCCTTCTCCACATATTGCTTGATACGCAGGTTCTTCAAGTTCTTCCACGCTTTACATGCATCCCATACTTGTACCCCTTCGGTCCACATTATTTTTAGAGCTTCCACCAATTCTGCTAGGTACACGTCAATATCATTCCTAGATTGTTTCGGCCCTTAGAGAAGTATCGATAGCAAAACATACATCCGCTTCATACACAACCACGAAGAAAGGTTGTTGATGCAGAGAAGCACGGGTCAAGTACTATGTCGGCTGCTCTTGTTACCGAAAGGATTCATTTCATCTGTACTCAATCCGAATGTTATATTCTCCGATTCTACACCGAAGTTGCAAACCTCCTATCGATGTTTCTCCACTGAGCGGAATCAACAAGGTGTCTTAGTATTCCATCCTTCTTACGCTCCTCTGAGTGCCAACGTAGCAATTTTGCCTCCTTTGGGTTCGTAAAAAATCGCTTCAAACGGGAAAATATAGAAAGATACCATGCCACCTTAGCAACAGGTCCTCTCTTCACCTTTATTCCCTAGTTGTCATCTGATTGATTCTTACGCTTGTATCAGGAGGCATTGCACACCGGACATACATGCATGTTTGCATACTCTTTACGGTAGAGGATACAGTCGTTCGGACATGTTTGTATTCTTTTTACTTCCATTCCCAATGTATAAAAAACCTTCTTGGCTTTATAGGTGGTTTTGGGCAACTTGTTTCCCTCCGGAAACTTGTCCGCTAAAAGACCTAATAGTGCCATGAAACTCTTGTTGGACCAAACATTGCTTGCCTTCAATTTCAGCAGTTCAAGCACGGCTGATAACCTCGTGTACTTTAACTTGCAGCATGTGAACAAATGTTTCTTCAAGTCATCTATCAAGCCTTGGAATTTAACATACTCTCTCTCATCACAATTCCCTTCTGTATCGTGGAGCATTTGATCCAGATTGTCATCATGCAGCCTATCTGAATCAAAATCATAATCGACATCATCCGGCGGAATATCATTGACTTCGTCGACGATGTCATTATTACTACCTTCCTGTGTAATCTGCTCTTCACTATGACTGGTTCAATGTGTATACCCCTTTTTCAAACTTCTTCGAATTAGGTGTACTTCAATCTACGCTCGGTTCTTAAACATCTTTAGATTCTCGCAGTAAATGCATAGACAGTATATATATTTCACTCCTCTTATTCAACATATCTTCCTCGGCAACTCATGTAGAAGTAGACACGGCATTAATGTACTCTTCACTCACACGGTTCCCAGCGTACATTCAGCTTCGGTCCTACGTTACTCGTATAATTAACAGTTTAGCAGGAATAATTAATTAAATTGAATTAAGTAGAAATAGACTATGAATTGACTAAACTCTAAACCATGCTAGATTTAAATAATCTTCTCTCTACATTAAATTAGTTCGATCTAAACCATCTTCAATTTTTTTTTCACCAAAAGTTATAGATCTAAATTATAATGCAATTAAAAACAAATTACTAGCTATAAGTAGTCAAGAAATGAATAGATCTACGATCATTCTTACCAAATAGTCTTCTTTCACCAAATAGCCCTTGAAAACCCCTACCTCCAACTCAAAGCAGCAGCTAGATCTAGAATTTAAGACAGATGGTCTACGGGTCACAGATTCATAATAAAAAGCGCCGGGACCCGGATTTCGAACCGGACCCTCCGTGTATTCTCGCACTAGTCCCGCATCAAAGCTAGTGCACACGCTTAACAGAAATGAATACATAACCAGCAACGCTTTATTACAATATTAAAGAGCAGACCGAAAGGTCTCATTATTACAATAGAGGTTTAAGACCTCGCACACATGAAACTCTGTGGAAGCAAAGATAAATCCAGCGATGACCCATCAATACGCCACAGGCAATTGGTCGGGAAGCGCGACCTAATCTCCGGAAGAATCCGTCAGCCACAAGCGAAGCGATAGTCGTAGTCACCTTCTTGAGCTTCAACTTCCTCGAGATTTTATTTTTAAGTGTAGCATGTGAGTACATAAAGTACTCATGAAGTCTTGGGAAAATGCATAGATGCAAGGCTTAACAAAGGAAGGCCATATGGTTCTTTTGCACAAAGCAATATTTGAAATCTCAATTACTACTAATTATTTTGAAGGCATCAAGTTAATGAAGTAAATGTTTTAACAGAATTAACTTTCTAGTGAAGGTTCCAACTACCAACACTAGCTAACCAATTACCATTGGTCAAGATTTAAACTGCGGGTTCCATCCACCCTCTCGGCTCCATCCGCGAGATTCCCTTCGAGAGTTCCTCCACCTCGGAATACAAAACTTTGATTTTAAAACAAAACCAGAAATCTACCATGTGAATGCATTCCTTGCCCGCCCTTGACCGTAGGCACGGCTATTCGAATAGTTTTACACTCTGCAGAGGTTGTACAACTTTACCCACAAGAGATAAATTATCCTAAAAGTCAACATGCTTCCTTTGGCATGAGACCCAGATAAAATATCACAAAGCCTTTACCTTACTCTAATCTAGCTAGATACCACCACACGAGGTTTCACCGCGGTAGGCTAACCGCCGAACCGAAGCCCCTCTTGCGCCATATGAGTACAGAAATCCTGTCCCTCACTTGTGAATAACGGTCCATCCTCGCACCCACTTTCCAATGGTGGCACCTAAACTAGACTATCATAAGTTAGTCGGCTAGGTCGTACCCATATAGACTTGTGGTTGTACGGTTAATGCTCAGTTTGGACAAACACAAGCGTCGGTCCTTAATTGACTAGGGTGGAACATACACTTAACAAGTTCTCGTGCTTACTGCACCAACCCAAACACCATCCACCTAATCTAAACCAACTTTCACATTTTTATTTTATTTTTAAATCACAGTGACAACTCCAATTGCCACTTCACTTTCAAACACAAGGATTAAATAATAAATCATAATTTCCCATTTTCAAGATTTTCCAAAGTTATTAGATAGCAAGACTAAGCATCAACCTACCATTCTAATATTCACAAAGATTAATAGTAATCTCATTATTGAGACAAAGGAGTTCTAGGGTGACAATGTACATGGCATTCAATCTCAATGGAGGGTATAACAAAGTTGGATTAGCTATCACCTTAAGATTTGAACTAATGATTTATGTAAATAGCAATGCACATAATTTAAAATATTTTAAAACATTTCAAAAGCATAGGTTCAAGATGATCAAAGGAGACTTGCCTTCTTGCGGGTTTCGGGTCTTCTTGTCTGTTTGTGAAGAGGATCGTCGACAACGTTGGAATCTACGCGATAAAAGACGAAGCAAACAAAGCAAATAAATACACACGAAATTCAAATAAAATCCAAAAATTCAACAGAGGCCATATTTGGATAGATCATGATTTTAGCTGAATTTAGAAATTTGAATGGCCGAATTTGGAGTTGAAATGAGAAAGTTATGATTGTTTGAAGTTTTCAATTTGAATAAATCCAGAAATTAAGAAATTTCTGACAGTGGGGCCCATCGGGAATATTCAATTTTAACCTTTTATTTTAATTCGAGAGCTCGATGGGTGGGACCCATGAGCAGTAGACCCTCTGCGGTCAGCGACATGTGGGACCCTCTGTCGATGACCTCATCTGCTTGGTCAGCGGTGGGACCCATCGACTGGACCCACTTGTCGATCTTGACGCGAGTGGGACCTGGGCGGCGATGGCCCGCACAGACGGCGATCGTCGCCGACGTGGGACCCACTTGTCGGGCGCGAATTAACCAAAAACTCAACCCGGCACATGGAGCCGAGGGCTCGAACGCGCGCCGGAGTTGAGAGCGCTCATAACTGGGGGGGGAGGCTTTGCCTACCTGAGAGGCAGCAAATCCCTTTGAGGATACCTTGGTGGCCCGGCAGCGATGGTCGGAGGCGACGGCGCCGGCGGCGGGGAGGGCGGGGTGCTCGGGCGGTGCGTAGATTGCAATCTCCGCGCGAGGGCTTTGGTGGAGGTTGGCGAGGTCGAGGATGAGCGGAGGCGGTCGGCGGCGAGCGGCGGAGGCGGCTCCGGTGCTCGGTGCGGCGGCGCTCGGCGGCGGAAAGAGGTGGCCGAGGTGTCGGGAGGACCGCACGGACGCGAGGAAGCTTCGGGCGCGACGGTGAGCTCTGCAGTTCACCGAGGCGGCGGCGATTGCTCACCGGAGCTCTTTACAGCGCGCGACGGGAAATCGCGGCGCGGCGCTCGGGGCTCGAGAGATGGGCGGAGGGTGCCGAGAGGTGGTGCGGGGAGAGCGAAGGCCGAGGGCTATTTATAGAGCTTGGGAGAGGTGAGGCGGCGGAATTCCTCGCCAAGTCGGCGGCGGGGTTGATTCAAATTTGGGATAAGCCGTCGGAGGCAACGCGAGCTCGGGTTTTAGGGGATAAGGCGCTTATCTCCCGGGAGTTCGAATCGCGTCCAATTCGAAGAAAGAGGCGAGTGCGGTAGGATTTGATCGCGGATTCTTCGGGAGAGAGAAAGGGAAAGAGTCGGCGCCGCGCGAGCGAGCGAGGCGACTGCGGGGCCCGCAGATCGGCGAGCGGGCGCGTTGTGCGGATGGCGCCACGTGGCTTGGAGAGAAGATCGGACGGCGGGATGGCTTAAGTGGGAGGAGCGGTGGATTGAGGCCGGGCGCGAAGACGCGCTCATCCGAGCCGTCCACGCGTCGAGCGAGAGGAGGGAAGGCGGGTCGGCGACGGGCACAGCCCACTTGGCGAGGGAGAGAGGGAGAGAGCGGCTGGATCGGGCCGAGCGGCGTGGGCGATCTGGTTCGTCCACGCGTCGGCGGAGGAAAAGGGAGGGTTTTTATTTTCCTAATTTGATTTTGATTTTCAGAAAAGGCTAGAAAATTATTTAGGCCTCAGAAAAATATGAGAATACCTCCAAAAATTCCAGAAAAATTCACAGAAGCTCCTGGACACATTTTGGACTAAATAAAATTATTTCCAACTACTGTTGGCATTTAATTTTATATTTTTAATTTACTTTTAACTTTTAAAAATAGGTTTTAAATTCAGAAATTCAGAAAATCCAATAAGAGCCATATAAACTTCAATTACTTTAAAATAATTAATTTGAATTTAAATTTTTCAAGAAAGCAAATTTTTGGGATGTGACAAACCTACCCCCCTTAGGAAGAATCTCGACCCCGAGATTCGGATGGACTGGAAAAGAGGTCGGGAAACTCTTCTTTTAGATCCTCTTCACGTTCCCAAGTCGCTTCCGATTCGAATGGTTGCTCCATCGCACTTTACGAACTTGATGACCTTGTTTCGCGTCTGACGTTCGATTCCTCCAAAATTTTAATGGATATTCGGATAGGTGAGGTCCTCCTTCACATTTATTTCATCTAGAGGCATCGCTCTTCGGCACTCGGAGACACTTCTCACTGGGATACATGGAAGACGTCATGCACCTTTGTGGTGGCCGAGCTCAAGCGGTAAGCAACTTCTCCTTTTCGCTACAACGGGAAGGGTCCAATGAATCTAGGAGCAAGCTTTCCATCGACTCCAAAACGTCTCATCCCTTTGAGAGGTGACACCTTAAGGTAGACATGATCCTGGTACAAATTCTAATGCCCTTCGACGATTGTCCGCATAGCTCTTACGCCTCGTTTGTCTTTGTTTTCAACCTATCCTGAATTAAGCGAACTTGTTCTTGACTTGCTTCAACACATCTGGTCGAATACTTGTCCTTCTCCTGTCTCCTTCCAATACAATGGAGTCCTGCACTTTCTACCGTACAAGGCTTGAACGGTGACATTTGTAAACTGGATTGATAAGCGTTATTGTAAGAGAACTCGCGTAAGGTAAACTCTGGTCCCAACTATCCTTGTTTGATAGGACACAAGCTCTCAACATGTCTTCTAGAATCTGATTTACTCTTTTCTGTTTGCCCATCCGTGCAGGGATGATAAGTCATCTTGAAATTCAAATTGGTGCCAGAAGTTCATGTAGCTTCGCCAAAACCTCGAGGTGAATTGGGTTCCTTGATCGACACAATCTTCTTTGGGACTCCATGTGAACTCACAATCCTTGACATATACAATTCTGCGAGTTTATCTCCGAGTAGGTGGTCTTCACCGGAATGAAATGGGCAACTTTTGTCGAGGCGATCCACAATAACCCAAATAGAATCATGTCAGATTTGGTTCTCAGAATCCGTTATAAAATCCATACCAATTTCTTCCCATTTCCACTCGTGGATCGCAATGGTTGCAAAAGTCCAGCAGTCTCGGTGTTCAGCTTTAATCCGTTGGCACACATCACACAAAGCTACATACTCTGCAATCTCCCTTTTCATACCTGCCCACCAATATCTTGCCTTGAGATCTTGATACATCTTGGTACTCCCGGGGTGTATTGAGTATCTGGATTCATGAGCTTCCTTCATGATCAACTCTTTTATTTCTCTCTTCTCAGGCACCATAATTCTTTTTCCAAACCAGACGGTACCTTGTTCATCTTCGGAAAATTCTAATGCTTTCCCGTTCTTCATATCATCCTTGATCTCTGGACATACTTGTCCTCTTTTTGTGCCGCTCGATTTGCTCTTCTAAGGTTGGTTGAACTTCCAAAGTAGCTAAGAACCCTTCTTCTACTACTTGTAAGTTGAGCCGCTGAAATTCCTCTTGAAGTGTTGGCATACTATCCTTAATCCACAGCTTGGTACAGTAACTTTTTCGACTCAAAGCATCGGCTACCACATTAGCCTTTCCGGATGATAATGTATCCCAATATCGTAATCCTTTATTAACTCAAGCCATCTCCTTTGCCTCATATTGAGATCGGGTTGAGTAAATATATACTTCAAACTTTGTGGTGCGTATAAATCTCGCAATGATTCGATCGATAATGCCTCCAATTTTTAGAGCATGCACTACGGCAAAGCTCTAAATCATGGGTTAGGTAATTCTCCTCATGCGGCCGCAATTGCCTTGAAGCATATGCAACTACCCTTCTTTCTGCATTAGCACGCAGCCCAATCCTTGTCTTGATGCATCACGTAAGACTTCAAAATCCTTCCTAATATCCGGAGTGTTAACATCTTGCGCGAGACGTTAACCTCTTCTTCAATTCTTGAAAACTATTCTCACACGACTTACTCCATTCAAACTTCTTCTCCTTCTTTAGCAATCGGGTAAGAGGTCTTGCAAGCTTGGAGAAGCCTTCAATAAAGCGGCGATAGTATCTGCGACCCAAGAAAACTTCTCGATCTCGGATCGATTTTGGTTGCATCCAATTAAGCACATCATTTACTTTCTCGGGTCTACGGATACTCCTCTGCGGAAATCACATGACCTAAAAGGCTACTTTCCTCAACGAACTCGCACTTGCTAAACTTGGCGTACAAGCGGTGTTCTCTAAGTTTTCCAAAACCATCCTTAGATGCTCGTATGCTCTTCCTCATTCTTGGAATATATCAGAATATCATCGATGAACACCACTACAAACTTATCCAAATATTCCATGAACACTTTATTCATCAGGTTCATAAAATATGCGGGTGCATTTGTCAAGCCAAATGACATCACTGTATACTCATACAATCCATAACGAGTAGCAAATCTCGTCTTTGGTATATCCTCCGGTCTTATCTTCAATCGGTGATAACCTGACCGAAGGTCAATCTTGGAGAAGACACATGAACCTTTCAATTGATCAAACAGATCATCTATTCGGGGCAAAGGATATTTGTTCTTGATCGTCACATCATTCAGAGATCGATAATCCACGCACATGCGAAGACTACCATCTTTCTTCTTTACTAGCGATCTCGGTGCTCCCGGTGTGTGACGAGCTTGGTCTCACAAAACCTTTATCTTGCAACTCTTCAATCGCTTCTTAACTTCAGCCAAATCGTTCGCGAGACATTCGATAGGGTCTCTTTGATATAGGAGCTGTACTGGGTATCGAGTTGATGACAAATTTAACTTCTCTGTCTGGCGGCATTCCCGGCAAATCTTCGGGGAATACATCCGGGTACTCACTTACAATAGGTACCTTTTCCAAGGCTACTCCCCTCACACTATTCAATCCACACCTATTCTGGGAAGAGGTGTTTGACTTATATCTTACTTGGATTCCGTCCGAGTTGGTAAATCAGAACCGCTCGATCGGCACAATCTATCTGCCCTTTATACTTAGTTAACCAATCCATTCCAAGTATCACATCTAGACTCTTGGAATCTATTATGATAAGATTCGCTAGAAATCTAACTCCATTGATATCCACAGTTGCACTAGGGCAAACTGTGTTAGTCCTCATTTCCTTTCCAGGGGATTGGACTAGCATAGGGGTCTTTAGTTTACGCACATCCCAATTATATTTTTCAACAAAATCTTTTGACACAAAAGAATGCGAAGCTCCAGAATCAAATAATGCTGATGCGGGTACTGAGTTGACAAGGAACTTACCCAAAACTACGTCAGGTGCATCCTGGGCTGCTTCCGCAGTCACATGGTTGAGATGTCCTCTGCTCACCACTTGTGGAGCCCTTGGAGTCTGAGGGGTCCCACGGCCTTGTCCTGCATTTGGAGTTCGTGCTGGTGTCGTTCCCAAATTGAAGCGGCGGGGTCACAAATGGCGCTCGGGGACGATTGCTAGCATAATGCCCCATGTTCTTGCGATTGAAGCACCGCACTCCTGCTGCTGAAGTCCGGCTCTGTGAGGTTGAACACCATTGCCTGTTCGGGAACTTGTGAGTTTGGGCGAGTCCAGTGAATGGAGTCCTTGGCACAATTGGTTACGAGGTTCTATGGGCCGAGGTGGGTTAGGGCGGAATCGGGAACTACTCGCGCCTGCTTGAGCTTGAAATTTTCTCTTCCTACTTTCATACAATTGGCGTTGAGCATCTTCTTGTACAAAGGCCTTGTTCACCATGTGTTGGAAAGTTGGAAAATCATTCGACACTAGCTGCACCTTGAGGTTGGGGTCGAGTCCTTGCATGAACCTCCGGATCTTCGTTGCCTCCGATGTGATCTCTTGGACACATACAGTATAGTTGGGTGAATTTGTTCGGTATTCGAAACGCTAAGGTTCCCTTGTTGCAGCTGGTAGAACTCTCTCTTCTTCATGTCCATTATTCCGTAGGAATATGCGCGATCGGAAAGCTTCCTTAAATTCATCCCATGCGATAGCTTGCGCATTTGATGGGCGGCGCGATAATTCTCCCACCAATTTGCAGCGGTTCCCTTGAGTTGGTGGGCAGCATATAACACCTTCTCATTGTCATTGCATTGGGCTAGGACCAGCTTCCTTTCCACATCCTTGATCCAATCATCCGCCTCCATTGGATCCACCGAACCAAAGAAAAGTAGGAGGCCTTGTTCTCATAAATTCTCCCATCCTAGACTGGGGAGCTTGGTTGGGTGCCTGCGGAGCTTGCTGCACTTGGTTTTGAGCTAAAGCTTGAAGAAGCTGCAGTTGCATGGCCATCATCTGCTCCAAGCTGGGGGCTTGAGCAGGGGGTGGTGGAATGTTGTTCTCAGTGAGGTTGGCATCACGGCTGTTGTCGGGGTTGCTCCTTGTGTTCACCATCCGGCGGTTTCGAGTTAGCATAAGGTAAGAGGGAAATAGCAAAGGTAAGAGATTTAGGGAGATTAAGTCACATCCCAAGCCAACACACAAGAAAGAAACAATCATTCAACTAAAGCGAAAGAACCTTTATTGAAATCAAACTAGTTTTAAGAATGGCTGTACCACAGTGCACTTAGGCTTGGTACAATCCATCTAGCACACCAAGCATAATAAAAGCGTTCTAATAACGTGGGCATTATTTGGGTACTATCGACTCAAAGACTACTAATCCTCTCCAAAGACGCGCTCCTCCGGGTCCTCCTCATACTCTTCTTCTTCCGGCTCCTCCTCTGGTTCTTCTTACGGTTCCTCGTGCTCATTGACGTGATGCCGTGAACAATCACAAGCGGTCGAGGGCGGTTGCGGCCGGGCGGCGATCGAGCGAGCGAAGGAGAAGGCTTGCGCCTCTTGAGAGTGATGACGGTGGCGGGCGGGCGGTGCACCTTCTTGCGTCTTTGTGAGCACGTGCGGTCTGCAGTCGCAATGGTGCGCGTTGTTGGGGACGGTAGCTGGTACCGCGAAGACGGCGTGTAGTCGGTGCATGCTTTGAGGCGTCTCGAGTCCAAACTCGTCCGTCTCGTCCCAAGAAGCTGTGCGCGAAGAGTGTCGAGTGCTTGATAGCTGGAAGTGAGAAGCATCCGAGTTGTCAATCTCCTCTGAGCTCTTGCGTAGGTGATCGCCATCGCTGGGTGAGCTGCACTGATGTGAAAGTCGAGGGTCGTCAATCTGGAATGTCAAATGGATCTGGATACCTCATCTGGCGAGGTTGATGAAGAAGCAAAGGGGGATCGATGTACAGATCCTTGTGCAAATGGCACAACTTCGTCAATGGCGAGACGTCTTGCATCTGGGCAGCGTCGAAGCAGTGGGACCGAGGGTGCTTGATGGGGTATTTTGGGAGTTGAATTCCCATCCCGTGCATACAGAATACCTCCATCGACCACAAGTCTCGATCCAGATCCGTGTCTTCCGTCCCCTGAAAATGGGCGGTGACGGTACTCAAGCACGCATCAACGTCGGAGAAGGCTAGCGAAATCTCGGCATCCTCTCCATGTGAGTAGTAGTCCCACGGGGCAGCGGCCATCTACAAAGTTGAATAAAAGAAAAGATTAGTAAAAAGTTTTACAAGGGAATGTAGAGACATGAGCGAGATACTAAGTAAGAAGAGAGTGGAAGCAAAGAAGCTTATAAATTTTTAATATATTGTTTTTATAAATATAAGTCCTTATGGTTTTGCCATTCCTAAGCTAGGTCACGTCCTACAGTCAAATAGGCTCTAATACCATCTCTGTCGGGACCCCGGATTTCCGAACCCGGACCCTACGTGTATTCGCACTAGTCCCGGATCAAAGCTAGTGCACACAGTTAAGCAAATGAATACATAACCAGCAACGCTTTATTACAATATTAAAGAGCAGGCATCAAAGGTCTCATTATTACAATAGAGGTTTAAGACCTCGCACACATGAAACACAATGGAAGCAAAGATAAATCAGCGATGACCCATCAATACGCCACGGGCAATTGACTGGGAAGCGCGACCTAATCCTCCGGAAGAATCCGTCGCAGCCACAAGCGAAGCAGTAGTCGTAGTCACCTTCTTGAGCTTCAACTTCCTCTGAGATTTTATTTTTAAGTGTAGCATGTGAGTACATAAAGTACTCCGCAAGTCTTGGGAAAAATGCATAGATGCAAGGCTTAACAAAGGAAGGCCATATGGTTCTTTTGCACAAAGCAATATTTGAAATCTCAATTACTACTAATTATTTTCGAAGGCATCAAGTTAATGAAGTAAATGTTTTAACAGAATTAACTTTCTAGTGAAGGTTCCAACTACCAACACTAGCTAACCAATTACCATTGGTCAAGATTTAAACTGCGGGTTCCATCCACCCTCTCTGGCTCCATCCGCCAGGATTCCCTTCCGAGAGTTCCCTCCACCCTCGGAATACAAAACTTTTGATTTTAAAACAAAACCAGAAATCTACCATGTGAATGCATTCCTTGCCCGCCCTTGACCGTGGGCACGGCTATTCGAATAGTTTTACACTCTGCAGAGGTTGTACAACTTTACCCACAAGAGATAAATTATCCTAAAAGTCAACATGCTTCCTTTGGCATGAGACCCAGATAAAATATCACAAAGCCTTTACCTTACTCTAATCTAGCTAGATACCACCCGCGAGGTTTCACCGCAGTAGGCTAACCGCCCAACCAAGCCCCTCTTGCGCCATATGAGTACATAAATCCTGTCCCTCACCGTGAATAACCGGTCCATCCTGCACCCACTTTCCAATGGTGGCACCTAAACTAGACTATCATAAGTTAGTCGGCTGAGGTCGTACCCATATAGACTTGTGGTTGTGCGGTTAATGCTCGCTTTGGACAAACACAAGCGTCGGTCCTTAATTGACTAGGTGGAACATACACTTAACAAGTTCTCGTGCTTACTGCACCAACCCAAACAGCCATCCACCTAATCTAAACCAACTTTCACATTTTTATTTTATTTTTAAATCACGGTGACAACTCAATTGCCACTTCACTTTCAAACACAAGGATTAAATAATAAATCATAATTTCCCATTTTCAAGATTTTCCAAAGTTATTAGATAGCAAGACTAAGCATCAACCTACCATTCTAATATTCACAAAGATTAATAGTAATCTCATTATTGAGACAAAGGGAGTTCTAGGGTGACAATGTACATGGCATTCAATCTCAATGGAGGGTATAACAAAGTTGGATTAGCTATCACCTTAAGATTTGAACTAATGATTTATGTAAATAGCAATGCACATAATTTAAAATATTTTAAAACATTTCAAAAGCATAGGTTCAAGATGATCAAAGGAGACTTGCCTTCTTGCAGGGTTTCGGTCTTCTTGTCTGTGAAGAGGATCGTCGACAACGTTGGAATCTACGCGATAAAAGACGAAGCAAACAAAGCAAATAAATACACACGAAATTCAAATAAAATCCAAAAATTCAACAGAGGCCATATTTGGATAGATCATGATTTTAGCTGAATTTAGAAATTTGAATGGCCGAATTTGGAGTTGAAATGAGAAAGTTATGATTGTTTGAAGTTTTCAATTTGAATAAATCCAGAAATTAAGAAATTTCGACAGGTGGGCCCATCGAATATTCAATTTTAACCTTTTATTTTAATTCCGAGAGCCGACATGTGGGACCCATGAACAGTGAGACCCTCTGCGGTCAGCGACATGTGGGACCCTCTGTCGATGACCTCATCTGCCTTGGTCATCGGCGGTGGGACCCATCGGACTGGACCCACTTGTCGATCTCGACGCAGACGAGTGGGACCTGGGCAGACGATGGCCCGCCAGACGGCGGTCGGCGACGGTGGGACCCACTTGTCGGGCCGCGAATTAACCGAAAAACTCAACCCGGCATGGAGCCGAGGCTCGAACGCGCGGGAGTTGAGAGCGCTCTGTTAACCGGGGGGAGGAGGCTTTGCCTACCCAGAGGGGCAGCAAATCCTTTGAGGATACCTTGGTGGCCCGGCAGCGATGGTCGGAGGCGACGGCGCCGGCGGCGAGGGAGGCGGGGTGCTCGGCGGTGCGTGGATTGCAATCTCCGCGCGAGGGCTTTACCGAGGGGTTGGCGAGGTCGAGGATGAACGGAGACGGTCGGCGGCGAGGGAGCAATGAGAGCGGCTGGGTGCTCGGTGCGGCGGCGCTCGGCGACGGAAAGAGGTGGCCGAGGTGTCGGGAGGACCGCACGGACGCGAGGAAGCTTCGGGCGGCGGCGGTGAGCTCTGCCGATTCCGAGGCGGCGGCGATTGCTCGCCGGAGCTCTTTACCGCGCGCGCACGGGAAATCGCGGCGGGCGGCGCTGGGGCTCGAGAGATGGGCGGAGGTGCCGAGAGGTGGTGCGCGAGAGGCGAAGGCCGAGGGGCTATTTATAGAGCTTGGGGAGAGGTGAGGCGCGGGAATTCCTCGCCGAAGTCGACGGCGGGTTGATTCAAATTTGGGATAAGCCGTCGAGGCAACGCGAGCTCCGGTTTTTAGGGGATAAGGCGCTTATCTCCCGGAGTTCGAACTCCGCGTCAATTCAAGAAAGAGGCCGAGTGCAGTAGGATTTGATCGCCGGATTCTTCTGGAGAGAAAGGGAAAGAGTCCGGCGCCGCGCGAGACGACGAACCGACTGCGGGCCCGATCACGAGCGGGGCGCGTTATGCGGATGGCGCCACGTGGCTTGGAGAGAAGATCGGACGGCGGGATGGCTTAAGTGGGAGGAGCGGTGGATTGAGGCCGGCGCGAAGACGCGGCTCATCCGAGCCGTCCACGCGTCGAGCGAGGAGAGGAAGGCGGGTCGCCGACGGCCCGGCCCACTTGCGAGGGAGAGAGGAGGAGAGCGGCTGGATCGAAGCCGAGCGCGACGTGGCGATCCCGGTCCGTCCACGCGTCGGCCGGAGGAAAAGGGAGGGTTTTTATTTTCCTAATTTGATTTTGATTTTCAGAAAAGGCTAGAAAATTATTTAGGCCTCAGAAAAATATGAGAATACCTCCAAAAATTCCAGAAAAATTCACAGAAGCTCCTGGACACATTTTGGACTAAATAAAATTATTTCCAACTACTGTTGGCATTTAATTTTATATTTTTAATTTACTTTTTAACTTTTAAAAATAGGTTTTAAATTCCAGAAATTCCAGAAAATCCAATAAGAGCCATATAAACTTCAATTACTTTAAAATAATTAATTTGAATTTAAATTTTTCAAGAAAGCAAATTTTTGGGATGTGACAAAAACTGTCTGTGATATTTGATAATATCACAGACGGTTCTTATTAATAACCGTCTATGATACTCCACAGACGGTTTTCACCATGAATCGTCTGTGATATTAGCTTTTCATAGATGGTTTTTATCGCTGGCAGCAACACAGACGGTCTCTAAACTAAAACTGTATATATTTGTATTTAATATTGATGATTTCAGGGTACCATTTATGATGTGTCATCTAATATTAGGTGTTTTGTAGTAGTGAGATCAAAAGCATCTATTTACATTACCCTGTGATGAATTGTGCTGCCAGTTCCAATTAGGAACGTGTCAGGTTAAAGCGAACGGCAATGGTATAGATCGAAAATGTGGTAGCGCGTCAGCCATCCATGGTATCATGCGTGCAGCTCTAGAGAAGCTACCGCGCTGCACCCTTGTCAAATACGTAGTTTTTTAATTGTGATTTATAATTTTTGGTTTATGGTTTTCGAATTCTGACTGTTTACGAGGGATTATGAAAAGAGATAGTCGCATACGATTTTTACCAGTATAATTAAAGTCGGTATAATATTTACTATAGTCAATTTATATACCCTATCTTAAATAGACATATCATTTAAAAGTTAGATAATGTAGTAAAAATTGAAAAACATAAACATTAAGAAACCGTTGTTCGGCCGAAGTAATTTGCGAGTGTCGATCGTTGAACTCACATTCGTGTTGCGTTGTGTGTAACGATCGATGCTTAAAACGCACGCGAAGTTAGTTAAGTGCAGGTATCAAAACCCTATTGATTAGCTTTCTTTTGCCAAACTTTGCAGGCTCCACTAGTTGGCATGAGAAGATCAAATAGATGAATTACCAAGAAAGTGCTTGGAATGTCACCTTGTGTGCCACTTCGTACATACCGAACGGGCGGTAAGATGGTCATCTGCGGCTGCTTCAAACGGCTTTTAGGCTACAGCTTCTGGTTATAGCCGTTAGCTTTTTGCTAAAAATATCTGATCGAAACAAGAACCGCAGGCAAAATTTGCGCGGCTGAAATATAGTCCTCGCTTATTTCAGCTTCAGTTTCTGGCTTATTTTTCACTATTTATAAATTTCGTCTTTTTTAACATTTGGATTTTTTAGCTTTTTTCCTGATTCTTTTTTCTGTATTCGTTTGTGTTGTCCGTGATGAGCTATCATATTTTTCTATTTTTTAATTTTTTAAATTTAACTACGTCAAATAAGTTACCTTCAAACTACAGCAAAATTTCAGTCGCTACAATCAGGGGCGGATTTGGGCCCCTGGCAAGGTGGGCTCCAGCCCAGGGCGTGAAAAAATGGTCCAAGTATAGCCTAGGTATTTTCAGTCCAGCCCGGGGTATTATTACTAGTATTCAGCCCAGGTAGCCCACTAAGCCAGCGGCCCAGCAGTCTCCGCGCGGCGCACCGTCTTCACGCAGCCCACCACTCCCACCACTGTCTCCGCGCGGCCTGAGACTTCACGCGCCGCCGCAGCGCCAGTCGCTCAAAGCGCAAACCCTAACGTCTCGTCGCCACTCGCCAGCAGCAACAGAAGGCGAGAAGCCGGGCGCCGATCCAGCCGCCGCACCGCACCGGCGCACCGCAACCGCTTCGCCGCCTCGCGGCTCGCTGCTCAAATCTATGCGCTCTGCGCCGCCTCGCGCCTCCGCTGCCTCGGATCTGCGTCGAGCCGCCGATCCAGCCGCCCGCAACCGCTTCGCAACCGCTGCCGCCGCCTCGCCGCTTCGCCTGCGTCGCCTCCGCCGTCTCCCGCCTCCCGCGCGCCACCCCGCTCCCGACCTGCTCGCGCCGCCCGCACCGCACCGGCGCACCGCAACCGCTGCCGCCTCGCGGCTCCGCCATCTCAGATCTACGCCGCTCCAGTGCCACCTCGCCGCCTCCGCTGCCTCGGGACTGCGCCGAGCCGCGATCCATGCCGCCCGCAACCGCTGCCGCCTCGCGCGTCTCCCCGCCCCGGAAATGAAGAGACTAGGATGGTTGATCTCTTGGATAGCACACTCGAAGTAAGATTGGCGCCTCATCGAAAGGCTTGTGTATGCGCTGGTTCACCAGATTTTTCATGGGATCAAAGAGCACTTTCTTGTTACTACCGAACTAAAGGTCCGATCGCAGTGAATCTCTGCATTTCTAAATGGTGGTCGAGTTTTTTGGTTGTTGTTGTTGCTTAATTCGGCTCATCATAAAATTGCAGTTCAATTGCTTTCTCCTCATGCCAATTGTCGACAAATTACCAGCCGCTTCGAGGAAGACCTTGAATCACTTTCAAGATGATCTTGACAAAGATCTTTGATGTCACTCAACTGCGCCACTCACTTGGGCAGAGGAAGCGAGAGTCGAGATTGAATTGAAGCAGTACTTATTTTATTTAGAAATTTAAAATGCATACCACATTGCTACCTTAAGATCAATCAGCTAATTTATCTTCTTTTCTTGTATTCAGATAAAGCGCCTAAAGGAGAAGTTTGGAGAGATAAATAAGAAGCTCAACTCTCTCCAGGTTAGACAGCAATCCACTCTAGAAGAGGTGGCTAGCTAGAAAAGAGTTAGTCTAGGTGGAGTATTTTTATGTTGCAATAAACCATTAGTTCTTATTATGCTTTATGTTTACTGATTATTATTGAACTCAAGTTTCATATCAGTAATGCAATTAGCCAATTATGATATACTTTTGTTATATCGTGGTATGTGTACAAATTGGCGTTAGTTTTGGGTGGTTAGAGTTCAACCCGGGGCGTAGCCAAATCCTGGTTCCGCCACTGGCTACAATGCACTTTTAACCATAAGCCACAACTTTTCAGCCCAACCGAGCAGAACCGTAAGCATTGCATCAACTTTCTCGAAAAGCAGTGGCTCGAATTGACGAGCAATTCCCATGGTCAAAAGGAGCAGTACTAGCTGTAGTTTCTCCGCTCTTTCCCATGCGTTTTACACGCGGCTTGAACACACTATAAATACCCAACAGTAAGTCCCCATCCCATGCATGCAAGATTCATATATCGAAATCGAAGAAGCAAAGTGAAGTACTACAACATGGCGCAGATCAGTGTCTCAAGTTTCTATAACGCCCCGCTTCTGTATGCGTAGACGACACGGCATTCCGTAACTATTCAAGCATGAACAGTTAAGGAGTGTCACGCAAGAGTATACCATTGCATGCTTACAACCAAAGTCCAGCATATATTTGACATAAGGATTAACATCCAGTTTTTACAAATGGGCGTGCAAGCCCAAAACATATTTACATTACAAAAGTCTTCCGTATCCGCTCGAGCGCCGAGACCTACAGCCTAAGGGTCCTCGTCAAGAAAAGGTCCTCCGGGACTTCTTCAACGGGAGACCTTCTCCTTCGCCTTGATCCTCTAAAGATTAGATTTAGCAAGCCGTGAGCCAACCAACCGGCTCAAGAAATCCCAAAGGGATCTTAACTTACTACATGCACGGAACTTCAAGGAAGGGAATATATTTGGTTTATTATCTTTGAGTGGATGCGCTTTATTTGCAATCATTTTAATAAGACGGACTCAAAACTTACTTCTTAAGATCTCGTGGTTTTCCACAAGAGTTCAATAACCAACCTAAACAAGTTGAACGCTTACAAAACTACTTAAGCTTTCTTGTCTGAATCACCCAAGTGACACGACCCAATAACCGGAGCACGGCGTATTCGAATACCATTTATTTGACTCTGCAGAGTTTGCTCAGCTTTACCCACACGATCCCTTAACTCCCGCTAAAGAGTTAAGAAAGCCGTGTCGCTTCACCGCTCAACTCTTTATATAGGCTCTACCCGTAGAATTCACTCGGTCCGCTCTCACATACACACACACACACATAAGAAAAGACGGTGTCCGCTTCGAGTGAACTCTACCGTTGTTAGGCACCCAAACACGCTTGCCTAACCTCACCGCTAAACCTCCTGTAGAGTTTCAATCGAGTTGAGCAACATTAGACAAGTGTTGACAAGTCAACTCCTCGTGGTTTGAGCGGGTTCTATGACATTTGCTCAAAGATAAGGGTTTCAGTCCTTATATTTTCACATGGTCCACAACCTCGCCAGGCCCGCGACCCAACCTAAGGTAAGCGGTGGGCGTAGACCGTCTCGCGATTTCCCACTCACCCTTACCCTACTCCAAACCCTAGGGTAAAGATGGGCGAAGGTCTCGCTCGCTCCCACTCCTTACCCTACCTTGTGCACGCCAAGACTCTCCGCTCTAAGATACGGTGTCCCATACCACCCTACCTTAGAGTCGGGTTTTCCAAATTCTATTGGCCCACAGCCACAACCTTATCAGTACAAGACTTTGCATGATGATAATAATCTACAGTTATCTAGATTAACAGATAATTAATTCTAGGGTTTCAAGGGCATGGCTACAAATTAAACATGGCAATTAACGGTGGTAGGATTAACTACATAACAAGTCATTCTAAACATTTTATTTTATTTCAAACTAACATTTCACAACTAGCTCAATGCAAATAGCATATTAACACATATAAATAGCATGGGTTTCAATATGATCAAAGGATTTGGGACTTGCCAATCAATCCAATGATTTCCGCTAGCTCGAACGAAGAACCTCCCGGCTCCCGGTCTGAATCAACTTCCGAGACTCGACACTAGCGCAAACATACAAAACAGAATTAAATCCAGCTTGAGACTAATCAAGCGAGGGAAAATAAACTATTTAAAAAGGAGTAAATTGCATAAACACCCCAAATGGATTTTTAGGAATTTATTTGGGGAGAATCTGTGGAAATGGAGTTCACCAGAGGGTCTGGAATAATATTTGGAGTAAAGTGGTGAAGTTTGGGAATTTTTGGGATCTTCTGTGATTTTCTAGGATTTATTTGGATTTTCTGGGATTTTAGAAATCAATAAATCACTGGAAAATGGGTGAACAGTGCGGCCCGGCCGCTTTGCTACAAATGCGCGCTCGGCATCGGGCGCCCGCGCGGCCGAAGGCAGCATGCCTAACGCTGGCGCGCGCGCGCGCGCGCCGCGACGGGCAAAGCCGCCGCCCACGCCGCAGCGCCACGCGCTCGGATGAGCGACGGTGGCTCAAGCGGGTGGCGGAGATGCGGCGGGGTGAGGGGTACGGGAGGAGATCCGACGGAGGGAGGCGGTGTTTATGATGATCCGACGGCGCGATAAAACGGAGGGGCGGCGGTATGCGGAGGATCGGACGGCCGACGTTAAATGGCGCGGGACGAGATCGACGGAGGAAGGAGGCCACGCCGTCGCCGCCAACCTCCACCGGGGGGCGCTGAGAAGCGGGCGCGGAGCTGCGGTGCTCGGCGATCGCGAGGCCTCCGGGCGGGAGGGCTCCACCGGTGCTCCTTGACACGGGAACCCATTTGGGCACTCGGGAGGCGAGGGGAACAACGGAGAAGGCGGGAGCGTAAGGGAAGATTCGGGCCCAAACGGCGAGAGAGGCCGCCGGCGGCGAGATAGTCCAAACGGCTGCGGCTACACAGAGAGGGGGTCATGGAGCTCACATTGGGAGTGGCGGCAGGAGCTGGGAGACGGCGAGGTGAGCTGGCCACGGGAGGGGTGCGACGGCCGGGGAGGAGCTTCGACGGCGGCGTTCCACGGGCGAGTACCTGGCCAAGGGGACCCACCAACAGGATCAGCACACGGAGGGGATGCTCTGGGCGAATGCAATTGAGGAATGAGGGAGGGGAGCGGAAGATCCGCTTTACGGGGTTGCCGGCGCAGGGGGAGACGACGGCGGAGCCTCGGGCGTGGGCTCCAATCGCACTGTGGGGGAGGGGGGAGAGCGGGAGCGAATGGGGTACTGGGGGCGCTCGGGAAGCAAAGGAGTGAGGGGGAGCCGGAAGGGGGTATTTGTACCCGGGCGGAGGGAGAGGGAGTCCTTCGGGGAGAAGGCAACGGGAGAGCACGGGAGTCAACAGGAATGACGGGGAGTTGGGAGCGCTCTCCGCGCAGACGGGCGTGACCGGGCGCTGAGCGGCCGAATGGCGAGGTGACAAAGCACGGGGCGAGGGTGGCGCTGCGGCATGGGAGTGGAGTGCGTCCGCGCGCGGTGGAGGGGACCGCGGACACCGGCAGTGGGGTCGGACGCAGAAGCTGGGCGCCGCGTGGCGCGAGGCTCGCGCGGTCGGGACAGCGGCGGGCAGAGCGGGAGCCGCGGCGCGAGGGCGCCCGCGCGCGAGGAGGAGGGAGCGCCGCCGCGCGGGCCAGCGCAGAGGGGCGGCGACGCGTGGCGCGGGGTGCCGACGGTTTTGGACCGTGGCGGTCGGGCGGCGCGCGGCGAGGCGGATTCGAGGGCGGCGCTGCTCACGCGAGGCGCAGCGCGAGCGCGCTTGCGCGAGGAAAGGGAGGAGCGGGCGCCACGAGAGGAGGAGATGGCGCCACCGCGAGAAAGCCAGGCGAGAAAGGAAAAGAGCGGGGCGCGAGAGAAGAGGAAACGCCAAATAAAAGGGAAAGGAAAAGGAGACTTTCCTGAAAGGAAAGTTTCAAAATTCACCTAAAACCGCAAAATTCACAAATTTTTGGATTTTGAAATTTTGGGGTTTTTCAACCTACCCCCCTTAAAAGAATCTCGACCCCGAGATTAACTTGGTCCAGGGAGTAAGTTGGGGAAATCCCTCTGCAAGTCTGATTCTCGTTCCCAAGTGGACTCATCCATTGTGTGATTCTTCCACCGCACTCGCAAAATCTGATATTCTTGTTTCGAGCCTCTCGATGTTTCAAGTATTTGTAGTGGTTCTTCAGCATACGTGCAGTCATCCTGTAATTCAATATCTAACAATGGCACTTCATCTGTTGGTTGACGTAGACACTTTCGAAGCTGAGATACGTGGAACACATTGTGCATTCTTGACAAGTTGGGTGGGAGCTGCACTTGATAAGCTACTTCCCCAACTCTTCCGATAATCTGAAACGGTCCCACATATCTTGGTGCTAATTTGCCTTTAACTTGAAATCTCTTAATTATTTTGAATGGAGTGACTTTGATGTAGACGAAATCTCCAACTTCAAAACTCAAATCCTTCCCGCGTTATCTCGCATAGCTCTTACATCGGTCTTGTGCCATTTGAGTCCTGTCTCGATTTATTCTAACATGTTCTTCGTGTCTTGAACAATCTGAGGGCCAATAAGTTGTCGCTCTCCTGTTTCTGTCCAATTCAGAGGGGTTCTGCATTTTCTGCCATAAAGTGCTTCAAACGGGGCCATTTGGATACTAGCTTGGTAGCTATTGTTATAAGAGAATTGAGCGAATGGTAAGCAAGTATTCCAGGCTGCACCATACACAATAGCACAAGCTCTCAACATATCTTCCAAAATCTGATTTGTTCTTTCTGCTCATCCCATCCGTCAGGGTGATAGGCTGAATCGAAATTCAAATCGCGCCCATTGCTTCATGTAATTTCTCCCAGAACTTAGATGTAAATTGTGCTCCTCTATCCGACACAATTTTCTTTGGAACTCCATGTAGAGTCACAATTTTGTCAAGTATAACTCAGCAAGTTTATCTTTCCCATACGCTTGCTTGATCGGAGGAAATGAGCCACTTTGGTCAATCTATCGACAATGACCCAAATAGCATCATATCCCTCACGAGTCTTGGGAAGTCCAGTAATAAAATCCATGCCGATACTGTCCCATTTCCATTCGGGTATTGGCAAAGGTTGCAACAATCCGGATGGTTTCTGGTGGTCTATCTTGATCTGCTGGCAGACATCACATTTGGCTACATATTCTGCCACTTCCTTCTTCATCTGGTTCCACCAATACTTCTTCTTCAGATCTTGGTACATCTTAGTACCTCCGGGGTGAATTGAGAATTGGGACGAATGGGCTTCAGACAAGATTAACTCTCTTAGTCCCTTCTTGTCGGGTATGCAATAACGACCACGGAAGGTAAGGATTCCATGCTCATTTATTGCGTACTCTGCTGACTCTTCTCCTTGAATATCCTTTTTCAGTTTTTGAATCTCTTCATCTTCATCTTGTGCTGCTTTAATCTGATCTGTCAGTAATGGTTGAATTTCTAATGTTGTTTCTTCACCCTGTTCTGTGATCACCAAGTTCAGTCGTATTATGTCCCTTTGCACTGGCGGATACTCTGATTTGCTAGCTTTGCTTGGACAAGCCTTGCGGCTAAGGGCGTCGGCAACTACATTGGCCTTGCCCGGGTGATACCGAAGATCAACATCATAATCCTTTATCGCCCACCCATCTGCGCTGTCTCATGTTTAATTCTGGCTGTGTGAATAGGTACTTTAGGCTCTTGTGATCAGAAAATATCTCACATCGATTCCCCAGCAGGTAGTGCCGCCAAATTTTTAGTGCATGCACTACAGCTGCTAGTTCTAAATCGTGTGTGGGATAATTCTCCTCATGCGGCTTCAATTGTCTTGAGGCATAAGCGACAACTTTTCCGTTTTGCATAAGCACACAACCCAAGCCTTGCTTTGAGGCATCGCAGTAAATCTGAAACTCCTTCTCTGGATTGGGTAAAATCAGCACTGGTGTTGTTGTCAACTTGGTCTTCAACATCTGAAAGCTTTCTTCGCATGCATCAGTCCACGTGAACGGTTTGTCTTTCTTCAACAATTGAGTGAGTGGACGAGATATTCTCGAGAAACCTTCTATGAATCGGCGATAATAACCCGCCAATCCTAGGAAGTTTCTCACTTCAGTCACTGTCTTAGGCTGTTTCCATTCCATAACTGCTGATATCTTCTCTGGATCGACTTTGACTCCATCTTCAGATATAATGTGACCCAAGAAAGCAACTTCCTTCAGCCAAAAACTGCACTTATCAAACTTGGCATATAATTGGTGCTCTCTTAATCTTGTCAATACCATGTGCAAATGCTCCTTATGCTCTTCTTCACTCTTGGAATATATCGAATATCATCGATGAATACTATCACAAATCGATCCAATTGGTCCATATGCACCAAAGTTCATAAGATTCATGAAATATGTCGCGCATTGGTTAAACCAAAGGGTACGACCGTGAACTCAAATAATCCATATCCGTAATGAAGGTCGTCTTCTCTCGATCCGCTCTCGATCTTTAGCCGATGATAACCCGAGCGCAAGTCGATTTTGGAGAACACTTTGGCTCCTTTGAGTTGATCAAACAGTCATCAATCCTTGGGAGGGGATATTTGTTCTTGATTGTGACAGCATTCAAGCCTCTGTAGTCGACACACATTCTTAATTCTCCAGTTTTCTTCTTCACAAATAGGACTGGAGCTGACCACTGTGAGACACTTGGTCGTATGAATTCTTTTTCCAACAGCTTCATCCAATCGCTTCTTCAACTCTTTCAATTCACTAGCCGACATTCTATACCGATGTTTGGCAATTGGCTTGGTACTGTACCAATGCAATAGCAAGTTCCACTTGTCCGTCAGAGGTCTTCTGGTAATTCCTCCGAAAACGCTCTGATACTCTTGTACCACCGGTACTTGATTAGGTGTGGCTGCTATCATGTTGATCATATGCTTCTTGGCATCTTTTAATACTTCTCGATCTGTCTCTACTACCACTTTCGACCTTCGAATTGACCAATGACACTGCCTTGATCTCACAAATCTACCTTGCCTTTATTTTTACTAACTATTCATGCCTAAAATGGCATCTAACCCGGACATATCTAACTGCAATAAGTCCGCTCTAAAATCTACCCCTTGGATTTTTATGTTCAGTCCAGTGCACCCACGGTGGGACTCCATTCTAACCCCAGGGGTTTCAACCACATAAGGTCTCGGAAGTGAAACAGAAGGCAACTGATTTCTTGCGGCGAAACTCTTTGAAATAAATGAATGCGTTGCACCAGGGTCAAATAAAATCAATGCAGGTAGGGAATTGATTGGGAACATACCAGCAATGATGTCACTTGCTCCAGCGGCATCCTCTGCAGATACATGGTTCACTCTGGCATAAAAAGTAGGTCTGACATTGCTTCTGCCTCTGCCTCGCTCAGAGTGAGAAATTCGCAGTGCTCGCAGGAGACCGGGGCCGGCTGCTTTAATCTGCAGATATCCTCCTTTGGGAGTGCAGGGCTTGATCGCCTTGTTCTCTTGCCGTTGTCGACTCGGACTTGAAGCTTGCGCATCGGATGGTAAGCTTTTCCGGGACATTGATCTCTGAGTGTCCAATTTCTCCGCAGTGAAAACAAGCATTGGATCTCTTTGGGCAATTACTAGCAAGATGATTCTCACCACAGTGGGGCATTTGAGCGCTAGTGGCAAAGGAGAGTTGTATTGCTGTGGATCGCCGCATCGAGTCCTCGGTAACCTCACAAATCAAGCGGGAGGATTGGGATCGATATGAGGCGATCCCGATGTCCCGATTCGTTGAGCATTATGTGAAGCGATTGAGATTTGTGTACCGCCTTACGCTTTCTGTAGTCCTCCATTTCTCCTCTAGCTTCTTCTCGAGTTGATTAAGCTGCTCACCATGTCATGTAAATCCTGAAACTTCAGAGCTGAAATATGAAATTTCAGAGATCGCTGTAATCCACTCAATCTATTCATCTTCTTGTCTTCGCCAACATCTTCTCGGGCAAACTCGACAAATGGTTGAACTGATGTAAGTACTCCATAACGGTGCGCCCTCCTTGCTTAAGCGCAAGAAACTCCCGACGCTTAGCCTCCATGACGCTATCTCGGTATGTGTGCCTTGCGGAAGGCCTTTGAAAAGTCCTCCCAACTAATTTCTCTGCTCAGTAGGGTGCGTTGGTAGTTGATCCACCACGTAGCCGCAGCACCGCAACCGGTGGGATGCGTACAACACCTTCTCTTGGTCATCGATCGTGTGCTTGAAGCTTTCTCCACGCCCACAAGCCAATCCTCGCCACCGTAGGGTCACGGAGGTGGAGAAGACCGGTGGACGTGTTTTCGTAAAATCTGCCCATCGTGGAAATTTGAGAACCATCCCGAGGAGCATTACTCCCACTAGGAACACCGGAGGATCGGGTTGCCATCTGCTCGGAAGTGAGCTTGCCGATCTAACACTTTCAAGATGTTCGCTCTCCTTGATATCGATTCTTTCTAACATTTCAATAACCTTTGCAAGTGTGTTCTGTCGGTGGCAGTGCACCGCCTCACCGGTTCGACCCATCCGCCTCGCTTGCTCCATCTGTTTATTGGGAACTTGAGATTAGATTTGCCGCGGCTTTGACAATTAAGAGCGGTAAGTAAGACTTCGAATTTCAAGGTAAGTATAGGGCGAAACAAAGGTAAGATCAAGAACGAAAGGGGACAGGAGAAAGCTTTGAACACACAGAAGGAAATACTGATAATTTAGACAAGCAACATAAAGGATTAATTAACATAAGTTCTACAATAAAGCAAGCGGCACGCATACCACTTAGGGTTCGAGTTTTCACTTGCATTACAAACCAAAAGTACCACTATTACAAAGGTCGGGCTACGCTTAGCGGCCGCTACTCCTCGTCGCCCCCAGTGCCGGGAGGGCAAGCGGGGCTGCCGGCGGAACCGCACGGTACTTACCGTGGTCATCACCGCGCCGCGCTTAGACGCACCGTGGAGCACGAGGATCGACGCCGGCGCCACCACGATCCGAGGCCTCGCCGCCTCGATCTCCTCAAACGACGGAGAGGCTCAGCCGCCGAACTCGCTCTCGAGCCTCCCGAGCTGCTCCGAACCTCTGGACTCGGCGACGCGCCGCCGTAGCGAACGATCTGCTGTGCCCAAAGGACGGCGATGCCCGCGAGGCGGGATCGCCATCCTCACCGAATCGAGGCACGGCTAGGCCTCGCGACGCCGCCCGTGGCACCGTGTCGGCGGGAGAAGGAGAACTCGAGGGCGAGTAGTTCGCAAGTAGAACGCAGCCTTCCGGGCCGCGTCCGAATCGCGCTGCCTCGGTCCATCCTCCCGCGACGAACTGCGCTCTGGTCGGGGCGGATAGGCAGGGGCGTAAGGACCACCCACGCTTCCACTCGTGAGCTGCTCTCCACGTGCGGCTCATCACGCACGAACACCGGGCTGCAGTGCTCCTCGAACCAAGGTACCTCCTCATCTCCCAAAGCTTGTATGGCCATCCTCCATACGGTCGTCGGGAGAAAACGAGTGCACCATCCGCTGAAACGAAATTTTGAAGTTAGACAAGTAAAGCAAGAAACATTTTGCATAAAATAAAACTTAAGCAAGATTAGACTAAGATAGAAAAGGTAGCACAAGAGAGGAAAAAGGCAGCAATAATACTTATGTTTTTCGTAAACCCTTTTTACAGCTTAAATTAAATTTTGCGATAAAATCGCTTCCTAGACTGCCTTAGGTCTCAACCTACGGTCAAAGAGCTGGCTCTGATACCACTTCTTGTAACGCCCCCGTTTCCAGGGGCGCGTACGGACACGGCATTCCGTAACTATTCAAGCATGAACAGTTAAGGAGTGTCGCGCAAGAGTATATCATTGCATGCTTACAACCAAAGTCCAGCATATATTTGACATAAGGATTAACATCCAGGTTTTTACAGCGGGGCGTGCAAGCCCAAAACATATTTACATTACAAAAAGTCTTCCAGAATCCGCCTGAGCGCGGCCGAGACCTACAGCCAAGGGTCCTCGTCGAAGAAAAGGTCCTCCGGGACTTCTTCAACGGGGAGACCTTCTCCTTCGTCTTGATCCTCTAAAGATTAGATTTAGCAAGCCGTGAGCCAACCAACCGGCTCAGCAAATCCCAAAGGGATCTTAACTTACTACATGCACGGAACTTCAAGGAAGGGAATATATTTGGTTTATTATCTTTGAGTGGATGCAGTTTTATTTGCAATCATTTTAATAAGACGGACTCAAAACTTACTTCTTAAGATCTCGTGGTTTTCCACAAGAGTTCAATAACCAACCTAAACAAGTTGAACGCTTACAAAACTACTTAAGCTTTGTCTGGAATCACCCAAGTGACACACCCAATAACCGGAGCACGGTATTCGAATACCATTTATTTGACTCTGCAGAGTTTGCTCACTTTACCCACACGATCCTTAACTCCCGCTAAAGAGTTAAGAAAGCCAGGTCGTTTCACTGCTCAACTCTTTATATAGGCTCTACTCGGTAGAATTCACTCTGTCCGCTCTCACATACACACACACACACATAAGAAAAGACGGTGTCCGCTTCGAGTGAACTCTACCGTTGTTAGGCACCCAAACACGGCTTGCCTAACCTCACTGCTAAACCTCCTGTAGAGTTTCAATCGAGTTGAGCAGCTACTAGACAAGTGTTGACAAGTCAACTCCTGTGGTTTGAGCGGGTTCTATGACATTTGCTCAGCATAAGGGTTTCAGTCCTTATATTTTCACATGGTCCACAACCTCGCCAGGCCCGCGACCCAACCTAAGGTAAGCGGTGGGCGTAGACCGTCTCGCGATTTCCCACTCACCCTTACCCTACTCCAAACCCTAGGGTAAAGATGGGCGAAGGCCGCCTCGCGGCCCCACTCCTTACCCTACCTTGTGCACGCCACTCTCCGCTCTAAGATACGGTGTCCCATACCACCCTACCTTAGAGTCGGGTTTTCCAAATTCTATTGGCCCACACCACAACCTTATCAAGACAAGACTTTGCATGATGATAATAATCTGATGCTATCTAGATTAATAGATAATTAATTCTAGGGTTTCAAGGGCATGGCTACAAATTAAACATGGCAATTAACGGTGGTAGGATTAACTACATAACAAGTCATTCTAAACATTTTATTTTATTTCAAACTAACATTTCACAACTAGCTCAATGCAAATAGCATATTAACACATATAAATAGCATGGGTTTCAATATGATCAAAGGATTTGGGACTTGCCGTCAATCCGAATGATTTCCGCTAGCTCGAACGAAGAACCTCCTGGCTCCTGGGTCTGCAACTGAACTTCCGGAGACTCCGACACTAGCGCAAACATACAAAACAGAATTAAATCCAGCTTGAGACTAATCAAGCGAGGGAAAATAAACTATTTAAAAAGGAGTAAATTGCATAAACACCCCAAATGGATTTTTAGGAATTTATTTGGGGAGAATCTGTGGAAATGGAGTTCACCAGAGGGTCTGGAATAATATTTGGAGTAAAGTGGTGAAGTTTGGGAATTTTTGGGATCTTCTGTGATTTTCTAGGATTTATTTGGATTTTCTGGGATTTTAGAAATCAATAAATCACTGGAAAATGGGTGAACAGTGCGGCCCGGCCGCTTTGCTACAAGGCGGCACGGCATCGCGGCGCCCGCGCATGCGGCGGCGCCAGCCAGCGCTCAACGCTGCGCGCGCGCGCGCGCGGGCGACGCGGCAGCCGGCTCGCCCACGCCGCATCCACGCGCTCGGATGAGCGACGTGTGGCTCAAGCGGGTGGCGGAGATGCGGCGGGGTGAGGGGTACGGGGAGGAGATCCGACGGAGGGGAGGGGCGGTGTTTATGATGATCCGACGGCGGCGATAAAACGGAGGGGCGAAGCGGTATGCGGAGGATCGGACGGCCGACGTTAAATGGCGCGGGACGAGATCGACGGAGGGAAGGAGGCCACGTCGTCGTCGTCAACCTCCAGCCGGGTGGGGGCGTCAGAGAAGCGGGGGCGGCGGAGCTGCGGTGCTCCGGCGATCGCGAGGCCTCCGGGCGGGAGGGCTCCACCGGGTGCTCTTGACACGGGAACCCATTTTGGGCACTGGGAGGCGAGGAACAACGGAGAAGGCGGGAGCGAAGGGAAGATTCGGGCCCAAACGGCGAGAGAGGCGCCGCGCGAGATAGTCCAAACGGCCGCGCTACACGAGAGGGGGTCATGGAGCTCACATTGGGAGTGGCGGCAGAGCCGGGAGACGGCGAGGTGAGCTGGCCACGGAGGGTGCGACGGCCGGGAGGAGCTGACGGCGGCGCTCCACGGCGAGTACTGCCAAGGGGACCCACCAACAGATCAGCACACGGAGGGGATGCTCGCGAATGCAATTGAGGAATGAGGAGGGGAGCGAAGATCCGCTTTACGGGTTGCCGGCGCAGGGGAGACGACGGCGGAGCCTCGCAGTGGGCTCCAATCGGCAGCTTCGGGAGGCAGGAGAGTGGGGAGCGAATGGGGTACTGGGGCGCTCGGGAAGCAAAGGAGTGAGGGGAGCCGGAAGGGGTATTTGTACCGGCGAGGGAGAGGAGTCCTTCGGAGAGAAGGCAACGGAGAGCACGGAGTCAGGAATGACGGGAGTTGGGAGCGCTCTCCGCGCAGACGGGCGGTGACCGGCGCCGAGCGGCCGTAATGGCGAGGTGACAAGACGGGCGAGGGTGGCGCTGCGGCATGGGAGTGGAGGCGTCGCGCGTGGAGGGGACCGCGACACCGCGAGTGGGTCGGACGCAGAGCCGGGCGCCGCGTGGCGCGAGGCTCGCGCGCGCGGGACACAGCGCGGGCAGGCGCGAGCTGCGGGCGAGGGCGCCCGCGCGCGAGGAGGGAGCGCCGCCGCAGCGGGCCAGCGCAGAGGGGGCGGCGCGTGGCGCGCGGGGTGCCACGGTTTTGGACCGTGGCGGTCGGGCGCGTGGGGAGGCGGATCCGAGGGCGGCGCTGCTCGCGTGAGCGCAGCGCGCGCGCGCGCGCGAGGAAAGCGGGAGGAGCGGCGCCACGAGGGAGGAGATGGCGTCCACAGCGGAGAAAGCGGGGCGAGAAAGCGGAAAAGAGCGGGGCGCCGAGAGAAGAGGAAACGCCAGCCGAAAAGGGAAAGCGAAAAGGAGACTTTCCGAAAGGAAAGTTTCAAAATTCACCCAAAAACCGGCAAAAATTCACAAATTTTTGGATTTTGAAATTTTGGGGGTTTTTCATTTCCCATAGCTTTCCTTCTGCTCCTGATCATGGTCGCCCAAGGTAACAACAACTTGTACTCCCAATCTAATCTTGCCATGGCCAAGATCGAATTCTGAACATTCCTGTGCTGATGATCATCGCATTCCGCGCTCTGCATGTCGCTAGGGATCTCTCAGCGGTGCGCGCCGTCGAGCATCGACATCCAGCAGGCCAATACCGGGAAGAAGGCCGGCGCGCTCGACACGGTGTTCGAGGTGACCGTCACGAACCGGTACGGGTGCGCGGTGAAGAACGTGTACCTCCAAGCGAACGGCTTCTCGAGCTCCACCGCAGTCGACCCGAAGCTGTTCCGGCGGGTGGGGGCAGGCTACCTCCTCGGCGACGGACGGCAGATCCTGAGCTCCAAGTCAGTGACCTTCCAGTACGCCTGGGACCATTACATCAAAATGACTCCGGCAAGCGTGCAGGCAGAATGCTAGCTCATGACCGACGGTGCTGAAGCGTTTATGCATAGCAAGAAGCTTGGTGCACTGAGTTGCTGTTGCAGTGTTGTTGGATGTGTCGTGCTTAGAAAATAAGTTGTTCCCTTCTTGAGGTTCCATAAGTAATGTTTTCAACTGTTTAGTCATGAAATGATGGACATGGATTCGTTGGTGTATCAGATTGGAAATAAAGGGTGAAGTGTTATTGTGTTGGCTGATTGCATATTTAGTCGAGTGTGCAAAATCATGTTCGTGGAAATTTCATTTATGTTTTTTGAAATATCTTTTTTTCTGCGAAAAATATTTCTTGACATATCTAGTCTGATATGATATTACAAGAAGACGTATGTTCATTTGTTTTCCTTCATAGAAAAGTTGGACCACAAAAAGAGTTCTCCATATATATTGAGGTAATTCCAACCCAAGAGCAAGAGATGAAGCGACATGTCCCTCTTAGGCATAATTCGTATATGTTCATGCCTTAATTCCTTATTATTAGCACGTCCTCCACGTGGTAAGTCACGCATCGTAGATTCGGTGTAGTGTGTTTAGACGTAAGCACCTCCTACAACTCGATAGTAAAAATTGTGTCATTGTGCTTGTCATCTCTGTTTGGTGATGCTTATCAACAAGATTATATTCCACCTACGAGATTCAGAGATGAATTCGACAAGACCTTTTAGCCTTGTAGGTGGATCGATTGGATGGTTCACCAAAACATACACAAACACGATGACTCGACTAGTTGACTGACATCATAATTTTTTTGACTTGAGTTTGCTGTCTTCCATATCATGAGGTAAGCACTTCGAAATATTCGTTCAGATGGGACATCTGCGTGGCTTTTACCTTTCTTTTCTAGTATTATTGAGTAGAAAATTGGAAATTTTGAGTTGAAAACTAGAATTTTCGAGTTAAAAGTTTGGATCTCCATCTTTAAAGGTTTAAAATTCATGTTGAAAGATCAAAACTTCCAGTTGAGAGTTTGAATTTCGAGTTAAAACTTCCACTAGTTAGAAAGTGTTCACTAAGCCAAATTATTGAGTTAAAGTTCAAATTTCCGAGTTGAAAGTTTAAATCTTTGAGTCGGAAGTTTTAAAATTCGAGTTAAAAGTTAAACTTTTTTAGTTTAGTTTTACTGGTTAGGAAGTAAGTGTCGACTAATTTAACTAGTGAATGTTCATTAGATAGAGGCTCCCATAAAAGGAGATTAAGCTGTTTGGAATTATCCACAACAATAAAATAAAGAATTACCAGCAGGTAGTGCAATCATTTGCTGGACTGGAGGAAGAACTATCACTTTGTTGACTACTTTCGTAGGGTAGGATCTTAGTAGTTCAGGTAAGACTTGAGTTTACTAGTTCACATCTATACTTGTTGCGCGGCAGCTAAATTATTATACCGTTTGAGCTTTAGGTTAGTTAATTATTATACCGTTTGAGCTTTAGGTTAGTTGTCTCTTTCAGGTCCACACTTTAGTTATGTAAGTGTTAATTTGTTGTAGGGAACAAAATGATCTTTCAAATCACATTGGATGCATAGGGATGTTTCACTGTTGGACTGAGGTCTCCTTGTATATGAACTAGTACTTGTGTATAAAGACGTGGCCACTAGAACTTATTGATATCAGTTTACCACTGTAGAAAGTCTCCACGATGCTTGCAAGTACCTAAGGTACCTCCTATTGAAAAATATCAACAATTGATTTATAAAGGGGAAATTTTGGACTAGAAAAGTATGTAAATATGTGTAATTTAGTAATTATCCTCCGATCCCTTTCTCCTGCTCCACCGGCATGGCTCTTTTCCAAACTAGCCACAGCTCCCTCAACCACACCCCTCTCCTTTCCCTGCTCTCAGCACTCCTTACCATCATCCATCATATACTAGATCAGAAATCCGTTTAGTTTTTCCTGTCTTCAATTTTTGGCTACCACCATAATCATGAAACACTTGAGACGACCTGTGCTATTACCGATGGATAATAACAATTGTCAATAAATTATTATTCGTTTGTCCGGTAGAACACTGCCCTTATAAATAACAAACCCATCATAGTGTTGTAATGGAACAATAATTAGATATAGTATTTTCTTATTACAGTACTTTTGCCATGCAAGACCAAAGCGTATTACAAAGCTACGAGGGCCCAACTAATACAATATTTAGAAAGGAAAGAGGTTCTAACCAGCAACAACGTAAAGGCGACGACTAGCCAATAGTAATATTCTATTATACTTGAGTTCACAACATTCCATCAGGTGTAGTGGCAGTCATCTATGTGAACTTCTTCAAGTCATAGTAATCTCTGAGCTAAGTTATTTCTAAACAAGGAAAGATAATAGTAATGGAGAGTACAAAGTACTAAAGGTTCGCGAACGGATAGATGGGTTCACAAAGAAAAACAACTGCAATCCACTAAATATAAGTGATGTTTAGTTGCACAAAATAGGAACTAGCTATTCGCACCAATCAACAAGATGAAAGGTGTGCACCAACAGCAGTTACTCATATTTGGATTTTCTGGTTGTCGATCACAACACTAGTTGGGCAAAAGTGAAACAGATGGGGAAAACAAAAAGTGACGCAAATGGAACACGACCAGCAACTAAACACAATGAACGAGTGGATTAAGACCTAACAAAATGAACTAAAAATATTGGATTAAACTACAGCGAAATGTGTGTTTTTTTGGTGTATAGGATAGAAAAACAATCTACTAAACTATGTGTAAAAAGAGATTCTACCGAGTGGCCTAGAATCTGATACCATGATGATTTCAAGGCCAATTGGGCACTGTTATGGGATGCTTTCAAAAGTCATTTGGGCACTCCTGTCAACCCTCAAATGTTTTTTGATCTCTCCACTTTGATCACTCCTGTAGAAAATTTGCAGCACGTAACTAAGCCTTTTTCAACCCAACAAACAGATTGGATAATCCAACATATGCCTGTTGATAAGGCAGCAAGGCATGATGGCTTTAATGGACTCTTCTTCAAAAGGTGCTGGCCGGTTATTAAACATGATTTCTATGCTCTTTGTCAGGGGTTTTTTGACAGAACAATTAATCTTTAGGCCATCAATTCCTCACTAATCACGTTGGTCCCTAAGAAGCTGATCCAGAGAGTGTGGCTGATTATAGGCCCATTTCACTTTTAAATTCCTCTTTGAAGCTGATTACAAAAATTCTTGCTGAGCGTTTACAATCTTGTATCATGTCTCTCATTCATGTCAACCAATATGGTTTCATAAAAAGTAGAACAATCCAAGATTGTCTCGCTTGGTCTTTTGAATATCTTCATCAGTGCCAACAATCAAAGCAAGAGATTATCTTGCTAAAACTAGATTTTGAGAAAGCTTTTGATTTGGTTGAGCAAATAGTGATCTTACAAATACTTCAACAGAAAGGCTTTCCTTTGAAGTGGGTACAATAGATTCAAGATTTATTTAATTCTAGTATATCCTCTGTACTGTTAAATGGTGTGCTAGGGAAACAATTTACATGTAAACGTGGTGTTTGTCAATGGGACCCACTGTCCCCTCTCTTATTTGTACTAGCTACTAATCTTTTACTGTCAATAGTAAATGAGGCTTATTGATGAGGTCTTTTGGGTTTGCCTCTTGATCATGCATATCATGATGATTTTTCCATAATACAATATGCTGATGACACATTACTTTTCATGCAAGCTTCTACAAGACAACTTCTATGTCTCAAAGGGCTTTTACACACTTTTGACCAATCCACAGGACTGAAAGTTAAGTACTCTAAGTCATGTCTCATTCCCCTTAATGTGCCATCAGAAAAAACTTCCTTTGCGGACAGGTGTTTTCGGCTGCACTCTAGGTACTCTGCCTTTGACCTATTTGGGGCTCCCACTAGGTACCACTAAACCAGTCATTAGAGATTTTGCCACATTAATTGACAGAGTACAAAGAAGATTGTCAGCAAGCTCTACTTTTCTATCTTATGGAGGACATCTCACCTTGTTTAACTTAGCACTCTCTCATCTTCCAACTTATTACATGTGTAGCTTGAAAATACCAATTGGATTTCTCGACCACATTGATCGAGCACGTCATCACTATTTATGGCGAGGAAGATCTGGCAACTTGAATTGTAAATCCTTGGTGGCTTGGTCGATGGTGTGCAAGCCCAAAAACAAAGGAGGTTTAGGTGTGCTGCAACTCTCAAGACAAAATGATGTGTTACTTCTCAAACATCTCCATAAGTTCTATCATTGAATGAATTTAGCTTAGGTCAATCTTACTTGGGATACTTACTATCATGACTTAGTTGAAACATCCCCAAATTTTCAAAAATTTGAAAATCAATTCAATTTCCAAACCTCTTGGCAAATTCCCAATTTAGAGCCTAACCCTCACCAATCTTCACGCAAATTGCGCACGAATCACGACGCCATCGCATCCCTCCATCGCCGCCGAGCTCATCAGGCGCCATCCGAAAACCACCGCCATCTGCGTCCTTTTGCCACCGCCCCTGTTCCCGCGACTTCCTCTCCCTGCCACCTTGCCCTTCGGAAGCCTTCTTCGCCAGCTAGAGCCGCCAGCTGCCCCTCTCGGCCCTTCTCTCCCGTGAGTCAGCGTCGCCATGACGTCTCCTGGCGTCGAACCGCTTCCAGGCACTCGTGAAGGCCAAGGACCCCTCTGAGCTTCTCCACACGTTACAGTGAAACTCCCCACTCACCGAATTCGTCTCTTGCCCCCTCCATTGCTGGTAATGGCCGAATTCCCCAATCCCGTGCCCTAACTCAATTCCAATTCTCCGATCGACCGTTCCCCAATTACTTTCACTGGTAGCTTCTCTAAGCCCCTAGGAACCTCCCCAGCCCGCCTCCTAAGCCTCTCGGCCACCCATCTTCTCCGGCGCCGAGAGCTCCCTCATCGCCGCAAGCCTTCACTGTGGCCAGCCTCACCCGTGCTTCCCCAGCTAAAACCAATACTTCTCCGAGTTTCCCCACACCCTAGTGAAGCTCAAATGCCAACCCAATTACCCGAAGAAGTTCCCATGAAACTGTAATTTCAAAAAATGGCCGGGGAGGAGGTGACCTCGCCGGCGGCGATTGCTGCCACCACCGGACCCGCGAGCACCAAAAATGGAACCCCTGGGTCACGCCGAGTTCATCCATGCACTCAATCGTCGTCGCCGTCCACCCTACCGCCGCCGGCAGCCACCGCACGCGCGCAGAGGAGAAGGGTCAGCCCGAGTTGGTCGCGCCGAGCCGCATACTCGAGCCCGAGGAACGCGCAGACTCACCGCCCAAAGGAACCGGCCAGAATCACCCAAAGACCAAAATTGATGTTTGTACTCCCCGGATCCGTTTCGAGCCCGCCAACCCAAATCCAAAGCCCAATTCCCTATATAGCCCTCCTATAAGCCTAAAATCTCCATTTATTGGAGTTTCTGTATTTTATTTATTCTTTTATTTTGTTATTCCTAGCTCATTTTTCGTCGAGCGTGGAATTAAATTGGTTTTCTTTACTTTGCGCTAGCACGTGACGTCGAAGAGCAACTGATTCAAGGAGATGAAGCCTCAGATCAAGATCAAGGCCCAGAAATTGAGGAATACAAAATTGTCAAAATCATAAGTCCGCAAGGCAAGTCACATGTTTTTGATCATATTGAATCCCATTAAATTACATTATTTATTTAATGTATTTTCATTATTGATAGTAGTGAACTGATAATTGCTTAAAACAAAGATTTAGAATGACATGCTATCTAGATAATCCTACCACTGATAAATAGCCCTGTTTACCTTGATGGCTATATTCACCTTGACAACCCTAGTAAGAATTAACATATAATATAAATGTATACAAGATCATTTCATTCAGTATGATACACTACTAAGTGACTCTGGCCGTTGGCCGGTAGAATTGAAAAACCCGGAGAGGGTAGGGTGGTATGGGACACCGTACCCTAGGCCGGTGATGCTAGTATGCACTTCTAAGGTGTTGGTTGTAGGCCAGTAGGATTTGAAAACTGGTACTAAGGTAAAGGGTGTGCTGTGGGGAATCATGTGGTGATCTACGCCCACGACTTTTACCTTAGGGGAAATGTAGGGTAAGGGTGTTGTGGGGGACCGTGCGACAGTTTTCGCCCACTGTGGGGGACCGTGCGGCGGTTTTCGCCCACCGACTTATCCTAGAGTGGAGGTTGCAGACCTCGGAAAACTATGAGGATAAGAACCTTGTGCCAAGTAAAAGACGCAGTAATCGCTCAACCACAAGCGTTGACTTGTCAAACCTGGTTTAGTAACTGCTCAAATCGATTGAATCTCTAACGGAGTACAACCAGTTGATATGGAAACGGTAAAACCATATTGAACAATGTTAGATCCTTCCAGGACGGGTAGTCTGGCCTGCGTGGCGGATATCCGGGTTTGAGTTGAGATCTAACGGGTACGAGAAAGTCGGTATGAAAATGGTAAAAGCATACTGGACAACGGTAGATTCCTCTCAGACGGGAACAATATCCGCCGTGTCGGCAGATAAAGTGTCCGGCTGTGATAGCGGACCCCGGTCCGCTTTGGAGGTCTATCGGGTAGAGTCTTCATGAAGAAATGAGCGATGAACAACCTTGTGTTCTTAACTCGTCGCGGAGTTGAGAAACCTTGTGGGTAAAGATGAGCAACTCTGTAGAGTGAGATAAATGGTATTCGAATACGCCATGCTTCCGGTTAATGAAGCTGTGTTAATTGGGTGATTCCAACAATGAGGCATAAGTAGGATTTGAGATGATTTAATGTGATAAGTGATGAACTGAATTTGTTAATGAAAACCCCCTGATCTTAAGGAGCAAATGTTTTACTTTTAATTGTTTGCAAATAAAATGCATCCACCCAATATAATAAACCCAATATACTCCCATCTTTGAATAACCTTGCAAATAGTAAATCAGGATTTACCCATGTGACTTGTTGAGTACGGGGTTGGAGTACTCAGGCTTGCTAAAATTCTAAATAGAGAAAGCTTGTCAAGAGGAGGAAGAAGTCTCCGAAGACGACGTCGAGCTCTACGATGTAGACGATGCCGAGTGTTAGGGCTTATTCTACACTCAGGCCTGCCTGTGGAAGTTCTTTTGGTAATGTATCTTTGGGTTGTGCGTCCCTTTATGTAAACTTTGGCTGTTAAGCCTTACTTTTGTAATAAAGTCTGATTTTTATGCTTAAGCATGCTTTGGCAATGGTGCACATTCTGCTACAGTACTCGCAGCTGAACAATCCTGGGCAGCTGCGAGGGTAACCGTACGCCCCCAGAAATGGGGGTGTTACATTAGTCCCTTAGGCATCAAAGGAAGTGGGTTCATTTTGGTGGAAGGACATCATGCGTCTTCAAAACTTATTCAGAGGCATCGCAAGACTTCAGCTTGGTATTGGTCTACCTATCCTATTCTAGCATGACCTCTGACTGTGAGTATCTTTACACAAAAATATTCACGGCTGTTTTCCTTTGCAAAGTATCTTTCCATTTCAGTGTTGGAATTCATGTCTAATTCCTCAATAGCATAGTAGTTTCATATTCCTATCTCTTCTGAGGCCTTTTTGGGATACCATAGTCTCATGTCTGATCTACAACACATTGTTAGTCTGCCCCCATCAAGATGATGATTGGTTATACATCTGGGGAATCAACACTTATTCTTCAAGAAAGTTTTATCAGCTATCTTTTCAGGGCCTTGTTGTTTCCCTATTTTCACTTGGATTTGGAAAAGCAAATGCTTGATGAAGCTTAAGGAGTTTGCCTGGCTCCTGGTAGTGGACAAACTAAATACTAGATCCATATTGCATAGAAAACACATCTCTAGAGGTGATGAGTACCATTGTGTGCTCTGTAATTTGGCAGTGGAGGAGAAGGTAGATCATCTTTTCTTTTGGTGCCCCTTTAGCCTACTTTGTTGGATCAAGATTGGTGTTCTTTGAGATCTTCATGCTAACATTCTTGCTAGATTGCAAATGGACCGTCAACAGTTTCAATATCCGTTCTTCATGGCAGTATTCATTATTGCAACCTGGATTATTTGGAAATAGCAAAATGCAAAAAAAAATTTAGGAACATTCTCCTTCCTTAAATAATTAATTTTCCCTTTTTCGTAGTGAGGTAGCTCCCCATATGTGTAGAGTGAATACTGAAATTCAAGGCCACCTATCATCATGGCTTGATTCTCTTTGATATTGGGTTTTAGCCCTTTTTGGGCCTGTACTTTACCCTGTATATAACTTTTCTTATTTATTAATTAATTCTTTACACTATAGGGTTTTTCACCCTATGGTCCCTGTGTAAAAAAATGCACTATATGGTCATAATCTAACATTCCTTGGAACATCTATTCTCATTCTCATTCTCTTTTTTTTTTCTTTTTTCTCTTTCTCTTTCTCATTACTTATAGAAAATAGAGGTTTTTAGGTTTTGAAACAATTTTAGATTATTAATTTAGAAAACTACTGAACACTTGTATAACAGATAAAAACCTCCACCGGTTCCCGTAACCTCTAGTCTCGAGACAGGCATAAATTCATGATTTATATAGCACTACGTACGCTTGTACCATTTTACTTATAGTCACCTTGATCCTTGTAGCGAGTGGATCTTCGTATTTCCTTAGATGCGATGCCCAAATCATAGCACAGAACTTTTACCACTATCTTAGTATATTATGCCTCTACCCAACTTACTTATAATTGTTGGCCCAGGGTGGTTCCTCATCCTCTCCTCACACCCTCTCAATTATAAGAAAGTCATTGGTCAGACTTACCCTTTATGGCTCACCACGCAATTGAGGCCTCGCCCAACACTCCACATCCCTAAATATATTCACCAGGTGTATCCTTTATGGCTCAAAGTCCAATTGAGACCTTGCCTATTTTCTCCCTAGATAAATCTACTTACCCATTTGTGGAGTGCATAATAACCTTGATAGAGTTACCGATTCTACCCATTTTCCAATGAAGCAATGGTTGATACGACTTATACGGTCCATCACACAAGTGAAGTTTGTAAGTCCTTATATTTTACCCTATTCAGAGGGTCCCATACTTGCTCCTTTTTCTTTCCTACCCTGGGGACCCTTCGCCCACTTATTTATTTGTCTGACCGTGGTTTCTCCAACTATCTGCCTTACTATTCCATTTCTTTCTCATAGCTTTCATCCGATTTGAACCTTATTTTTATTTTTATGCAAGGTGATAATAAATTAATAGATAAATACTTGTTTTACTGAAGATATTCTGATCATATGCTCAAAGGGTTGCTTGCCTGAGTTTATATTGCAGTTTTGGGTCCCAAAGACACTAGGGTTTAGGGTTTAGGGCACAATAGAGGTAGGAGGACGAGCAGGCAATCCTGTGGGAGACCTCCCCCCATTTGTCAGGATCCCTGATGAGGCAAGAGGACGAGCAGGCAATCCTATGGGAGACCTCCCCCCATTTGTCAGGATCCCTGATGAGCGCACCCAAAACTGGATAAGAACGAGGTCATCTACCATGTTGTCTGGGGCCATCTCCTTTCAACACCCCACAGACAAGGAAGTGTCCCACTACTTAGAAGCGCTGAGTGTTGAATCTTCCCAAGGCTCATTCGAGGCAGTTAGGGAAAGATATTTACTCTCCACTGCCCTACAAAACAAGAAGCACTTGGGTCTTACGAGAGAACTCCGAAGTAGAGTAGAAAGAAAGCCAAAGCTGAGTGCAAAGCATAGTTATGAGAGGATATTGCGGCAAAAATCAAAAATGAGATGCAAAGGTGGTCAGAGATGAGATGCAAAGGTATAGAGAAAATCAGCAGTAAGCCCCTGCCGCTATTGTGCTAGGCAACCCCCAACCGTTGGAATAGATGTGTGTCGAACCCTACATCAAAAAGCGACCATCAATTTTCTATCGATGACATCTTGGTAATAATTATTATCTCTGGAATGTTCAATCCATTAATAGGCCTGTTGGAGTAGCTAATTTTGTATCGTTATGTAGGTGGTTATAAAGTGCAAGCTCCAAGTGAGATATACCTCTATTGCCCTGTGCGCTGCTTGGAGTCAAGTGTATCCATCTGGGCCTAGGGCCTTGGTGCATAGTGTATCTCTAGCGCCAGGTTTCACAAGAGTGAATGTGGACAATGTTCATGCTAATTTCAAGGTCGTCCCGCTGCAGATGCCACCCAATGATGAGGTCACACTACTATAGACGGTGTTATCATAGACGGTTCAAAACCGTTATCACAAATAATTTCTGAACTGTCTGCATTTATGTGTCAGTGATGATAGGTAGTTATCACAGACGGCTCCCAAACTGTTTGTGATAAGTTAAAATACAGACAATTTTTTCAAAAACTATTTATGATATTCCGCTATCACATATGGTTTTTTTAAATCGACTGTGATATCGTACCGACTTTATATGCAGTGTGGTGTACAATTCCTTCTAAACTATCATCTCCCTAGATCATCTTCTTCTCCAGATTTCTCAATAATGGCATTTAGTATTCTTTTTATCTCCTTCCTATCATCTATCCATCATGAGTTGTTTGGCCACAACCTTACACAGGCGGCCAAAACTTACATCTGGAGTAGCTCCTCCGCTCACACCCTGCTCTCCCTTCTTCAAGTTGCTTCCATCTGTCAGCTGGACCTCATCATCTGCCATTGATGGAGGTGTCTCCTTGCCGCTCAGCCTCGTTCTTCTCTTCAATGTGCACAAAGCAAAAGAAGCTCTTGTGACAGTGGAAAGACACATAGATAACCTTGCCGATCCAGCAGAAGTGGCTGATTATGAGGAAGCTTATCATGGCATCCTCTTTGAGATTATGGGCTATTCTAGTGATTTGTCTAGGATAGAGGAAAAATTGGAGAGGGCGAGGACAACCTTCACGTCATTCGAGAACTCAGCCACTGATTCTTCAACTCCAAAAAGTAGAAGAGGAAGCATGAAACCCAGAAGATCAAGATCTGGAAATCTCTTTTTTTAGAACTTTTGTAATAAATTTCACTTGAATTTGTCTTTTGTAAAAGTGACTAGTCACACTTATTTGTTCCAGCTAATCAAAAGCTTCTATAGTGTCATATGACAAAGGACAAAACACTGACGGTCAAAGGACAAAACACTGACGGTCATAAATAAAAACCATCTATGATTATTTCATAGATGGTTCTAACTAAAAGCCATATATGATGTCTAGCATTATCATAGATGATTCTTATAAACAAATATCTATGAATTATCACAAACGATTCTTATAAATAAATGTCTGTGAATTATCACAGATGATTATTAGTACGAACCATCTATGATGTTTTGCATTATCACAGATGGTTTATACTAACAACCGTCTGTGATATTTTCATAGACAGTTATTAATACGAATCGTCTGTGATGTCTTGCTTTATCACAGACAGTTCATATAAATAACTGTGTATGAAAATATCATTAACGATTGTTAGTATAAACCATTTGTGATAGTTGCAGCATAGATTGTTCCCTACGAACCATCTGTGATGTAGCTATTCAGTATAACCTCATTTGTAGTAGTGTTATGACTCTAAGACAAGCCATTGGAACATTCATTAAGTGGCCCAAGAACAACATCTACCTGGAAGCTCCAACACCTATACCAAGTCCACGAGAGATATCTGTATCGATGTCAAGTCCACTCGAGCTACCTGTATTGGTGCCAAGTCCACAGGAGCTATCTGCAGCGGTGCCAATTTGATAGGCTCGATCCGCACCAATGATACCTGCACAAATGCAGCAAGGCAGTGGTGCATCTACATCTCGTGCTCGGTCAACTACCGTGAAGTCGACCTACAGCCGAGATGGCAAGGGCAAACCGAAAAATATGGATGATGAGATCCCCTACTTACTGTTGGCCCAAAAATTCGTGCTAGGTAAGCTGTTGGTTGTCCCAAAGAGCACCTCCTAACTCTAGGACTATCTTTCCAGAGATTGCATATGTATTACATGGAACAAGCCAACAAACCGGAGGAACAACAGTGCTCGAGTGTCAATGTCAAGTTCATGCCGCATCATCTACAGCACAATATTCATGATTGTATCTTCAGGATGACCTTCAAGGACTTATTCTTTCTCTTTACACTCGACGCCCTCGACGCCTCACTCATTTGATGTTGGACACTGTAAGTGTGTACAATCATGGTCTACATTTATATAATGATGATAAATGTTATACATAACTCATTGCTTTTGTGTGTTTGTTTATATATATATATGTATATGTATATACATGTATATATATACATAGTGAGTGAAGCTAGATTAACAAAATCACTAGTTGGTTTCCTCGACCCATGCTTGGTCACCATGGATATCATCAAGGAGGTTGCATCCTTCGTCAAGAATTACATTACGAAGCATTGAAGGGTCACCGTGACAAGTAATTCATATTTATGCCCTACAACTAGGGGTAAGTGCTACACTAGTGGCCATACTTATTGATTATACTTTATAAGCAATATGAACTTAGGTTTAATGACCATGACATATTTGTGTAGGTTTCATTGGATTCTAATTGTAATTATAGCAAAATGGAACAGGGTAATATACCTTGATTCACTAAAGAAGAACAAAACCGACTACACAGTTGTCCAACAAGTAATCGATAAGTAAACACATTTCCTCTATAGATAACACTACTGTAGTCTTTCCTTCCTTCCCAATGACTAAGGCTAACTTTTTGGAATCACGTAGGTTATTCGCCACGTATGTTGCAAAGGTACGGAAATCCAAAGGAGGGATCGATGCCCTGTAACACATTTTAGATTCCCTAGTATTCGCTAGTACATATTAATCTTATACAACAATTTGTAGTAATGCATCTTGAACTAACAAATTCTATTTTTGCAGTGCGACCAGTAGCCGCCGGGCAACAACACCTGTAGATTCTATGTTTGCCACAAAATGCAACTATTTGTCAGTTCTTCGAAGAACAATTCTGAGGTTTGTCAATCTTACGATAATTATTTCATACTTATCAATTTATATATGTATGCATGACATTGATCTTCATACCGATAGGTTCCGTCCATCACTACAACTCTGTTGGAACTAGCTGACCTCAAATATATTCGAGGATAGTGTGTGTATTTCTTGATGTCTATATTCATAAAAGAAAATGGAGAGTTCCACAATGTAGAATGAATTTCACTGGGATTAGATTGAACTTAATTGTTCATGTATGTATTTGTATTTCATTTCTATTAATTGATTTGTAAAATGGATGTTCTTGTTTCTAAACTGAATGAATGTGAATTGGATGTATATATACTGTGTTGATTTGCTTGTTTCAGAGGGCATGGTTATCATTTTCTAAGGCTAGCTAATAAACAAAAATAGATTTAAGAACAGAAAAGAATATCACAGATGGCTATTAACTCGTAGCCATCTGTGATAGTTGACTATCACTGACGATTTGCAGTAGAAACCATCTATGAATATGGTTTATCACAGATGGTGTGTAGTAGAAACCGTCTGTGATATTAATATATCACAGACGGTTTGTAGTTGAAACCATTTGTGATAAACCATATATCACATATGGTTTTTACTATAAATCTTTTGTAATAGTCAACAATCATAGATGGTTTTTAGACGGTTTTTTACTAAAAATCATATGTGATAGTCTACATCATAGATGGTTCGAAATCTGTCTGTGGTGACCACTATTATTACTGACCCATAAACCCAGACGGCTCACAAAACTATTGTGATGACGTTTTTAAACCATTTGTGCAACAGTGATAGCTCTATTTGAGACCTAAGTAGCCATCAAGCCATATCATATTATCATCCATAGAAAGGACAAAATCACTAATTAACCAGCCGCAGTCAAAGATGCAGAGAAAAACAGTACTCACCAGAAACACAGGGGCCTTGTCTTCTGGGAAGAGCTCATCCTGCAAATTGATTCCATATTATCATCCACACAAACTGATTGCATATTATCATCGACACAAACTAATTCTAGATTTCCATCAAACAGTGCAAAGTACAAAGCATCTGATACAGATCACATCAAACCATTATAAAGTATAACTTCATCGCAAAAGTATCCTCATTCAATCTCAAATCATGCAACTTGTAGTTTTAAGAAACTTGCTAATTATCATCAACAGTAAAACATAGAGTTGAAGCAGTTAAGAAGTGATTTTCACATCAATCTTTGTCTAGTTGTACGACTAGATGACAGCTTTAGACTATGAACTTGGATCTCTCACTATTGCCTGCAACACCAAGCAAGTAAGAAAAAAGTACATGACCAGCCTATACAGATCAACTAAACCTAAAATCTAAACCCTCCAAAAATGGCAGTGCCAAAAAAATATCTAGAATGGAAGGAAAAAACTCGATCCATCATCAAGTTCCATCCAGCAAGCAACAAGCATATATCATGCATGCATATGTACAAAAAGGTGAAGACTACAATTTGCAACAGGTACTGCGCACTCTAAGATGTAAGTGCTTCTTATATATTGCACGTATATATCTTTGGTAGCTTGAGACATTGCTAATTCTACTTCTTATACGTAGTGTACATACATTGAGAGTGAACAAAATGTTGAGTATGCATATATGCCAATCGAGGTAGAATGGGCACTCAAAATAATCATGTTTGACCAAAAAAACAAGCACAAACTACATAAGCACATACAACCCCTAATTGTTCATCCACCACTGATGATATACTCAAGAGATGACAGATCAATGAGAAAGATCAAGATTTCCACCTTAGACACCTGCACCACTGGTCCTAGACTCAAGAGAGGTGGGGGAGGGGGGCGATCAGCAATCAGATCCTTCTTGCTCTTTCTTTGGTTCTTGACATCTCAGTTATCCCTTCTGCGCCATTCTCTTGGTAATGCAAGGCAGCGTTGGGAGGTGGCGTAGCCAGGAGGAAGGGGCGCTCAGGGAGGAGGGTGCTCGAGGGAGGTGGGACGGCGCTGGGAGAAAGGGACGGCAAGGTGTCAGAACCAGCTGATATTCTGAAGCAACTGGGGAGGCTAAGTCTGAAGAGAAACGTTTCGTCCAAGCTCTGAGGGAGGTTCCAACGGCCAGGATTGCTCTTTACTGGGGAAAACGGCATCCACGGTCTACATCAGTTCATGATAAGGCTTGTTTAAGTTGATGAGATAGTTTACTTTACTTAATGCTTAATGTAATGTTAATCTGGGTATAATCACTGTAATCGGCAATTATGCCTAATGTGGTCTGTACCCATATACGCTGGAGTAAGGAATGGAGAAGCATATGTTTTTGCCGACTATCACTTTTGCCTAGCAGTAGCAGTAGCGATACTTTACTCTCTTCCTCTCGTTTGCTTCCTTCCCCCAGATTCCAAATTCTGAGATTTGCCTCAACTCGATCGGATTCCTTCCGGGATCTGACAAATTGGTATCAGAGCACATCGATCCTTGGCGTGAAGTGGTCGGAGCTGATTTGGGTTGGAAACTAGGGTTCCAGTAAAATCCCCAAATCGATTCCGATCGGTGGCGGCGGCCTGAATCGGCGCTTGGTGAGGGTTCCAGATTCCCATCTGTGGTAAAATCCCCGAGCTGAGCTTCGATTCGTGAAAGGACGAAGAAACCCATGGCGTCTGAGCTGAAGGAGGTGAGGTACGAAGCGGTGGCGTCAGATCCCACGGCGGTCTGGCGAATAGCTACGGTGGCCAACCACAAGGCCGACACGGTTCAACAGCAGAGGGGTGATTTTCAGAAATCGTTCAATAGATTGAAAGAGAGTATGAACAGGGTGGAAGCCTTATTGCAAAGGTTAGCAAATCCTCAAGCTAGAGTAGTTGAACCGAGAAATTTGCAAGATTGGGCTTAATCAGGGAAACTTGAGATGGCAGTGACAAGAAGGATCGAAGATATGAGGCAGAGTAATCTGGAAAGCATTCAAGGAATTCAACTGATGAGAACATCCGAAGGTAACCTCAAATTTCCTTCCACGGGTCCTTCTGTAGTTGTGACTGGTTGGGATCTGGATCCATTGCCGCATGCTTTTACTGCTTCTCCCACTCTGAACAACCTGAACCCTAGTCATGGTCCAGAAATGGCAAAAGACATGGAGAAGGGGGATTGCAAATATTGTAGAGGCAAAGGGTTTTTGAAGCACAAGTGCAAACATTATCAACAGGTGAACTTGGTGGCAGGAGTTAGTGAAGATGTAGTGCCAGAACAGGGAGAATTTGGAATTCCATCCTGGTTGTTTGGACTTTCTCGCGGATGCAGCTTGATCTTGTCGTTTTGAGATGGACTCCCTACGCACCTCTTGAAGCCAATTAATGTGGGACAATCCTCAGCTCTTAGAGTGGGTCAGAATGCTTAGCAATGGGAAATCCTCTTGGTTTTGACCATATTCTAATCATGGGTGTTATCAATGGTTTAAATCGAGATATTTTCAAGAAAGCGGAGCTCATTTTCATATGAAGCAGGTGCATTCCTTCACAATCTCGAGGCTCGGACTTTGCCTAAAAGTCTCCATTGTAACTTTATAAGGTCGACGTTAGAGTATTTTAAATACTCTTCATTGACTCATATGAGTTTTCTGCTTGCAAGATGAAGCTGCTATACTTTTGTAAGTGTTGTGCTGACAATGAAGCCATAAATATATGGAACAAGAACCATTTGAAGAGAGAAGTGGGAAATGTCAGTAGCAAGCATCTTGTGTTAGCTTTGAAGGTCAAGAGTGTTCTTGATCTATGTGTTGATAACAATGTGAATCTGCGAAGAAGACAACATGAGCTTGGATAATGAGTCGACCAGGATGATGACTTTTTCGACACTGAGGTTCGACCATCTGAAGTGGATTGTTACATTATTGCTCCTAATGATGGGAACTATAAAGGTCATAGTGGTACAATCTCGTAAGAGGATACTCAAGATGTCTGTTCATGAGGAGGAGCTAATGGCTCTAGTAAGAGAGTGGAGATGCTCAAGAGATATTGGGACTGTTGATGTTTCAGATGTCCTTTTTAACTTCCCTGACATATCAATAGCAATGGTTGAAGATATTATAGAGAGAGATTTGGTCCAGATAGCAGATCCAGCATCAATTGAGGCAATGGACAAGAAGAATAACATTTGTAACATATCTGTTATTGCTCATGTGGACCATGGCAAGTCTACACTTACAGATTCTCTTGTGACAGCTGCTGGAATTATTGCCCAGGAAGTTGCTGGTGATGTTAGCAAGACTGATACTTGTGTAGATGAAGTAGAGCGTGGTATTACAGTCAAATCCACTTGTATTTCTCTTTTCTATGAGATGACGGAAGAATCTCTCATGAGTTACAAGAGTGAGAGGGATGGAAACGAATACCTCATCAACCTTATTGATTCACCTGGGCACGTTGATATTTCTTCGGAAGTTACGGCTACTCTTCGTATCATCGATGGTGCCTCAGTGGTGGTTAACTGTATTGAAGGTGTATGTGTGCAAACTGAAAATGTGCTCCGCCAAGTCTTTGGTGAGAGGAGTAGGCCTGTCATTATTGTGAACACGATGGGCAGAGGCTTCCTTGAGCTTCGAGTTGAAGAGAAGGGAACTTTTGCTTTCTCTGCTGGTTTGCAGGGCTGGGTTTTTACCTTCTCAAGCTTTGCTAAGATGTATGCGTCCAAGTTTGGAATTGAAGAATCTAAAATGATGGAGAGGCTTTGGGGTGAGAACTTCTTTGACCCAACCTCAAAGAAATGGACCACCAAGAATGCTGGAATTGCTACTTGTAAGAGAGGTTTTGTTCAATCCTACTATGAGCCAATCAAGCAAATCATCAAGACCTGCGTGAATGAACAGAAGGATAAGTTGTGGTCAATATGGCGGAAGCTTGGTGTGACCCTGAAGACTGATGAGAAGGAGCTAATGGCCAAGACTCTCATAAAGAGTGTAATGCAAACTTGGCTGCCAGCCAGTACTGCTTTGCTGGAGATGATGATATTCCACCTTCCCTTTCCATCGAAGGCACAGAAATATCGTGTGGAGAACTTATACGAGGGACCCCATGATGATATCCATGCAACTGTTATAAGAAAGGGTGATCTGGAAGGTTCTCTTATGTTGAACGTTTCCAAGATGATTTCAGTATCTGACAAGGGCAGATTCTTTGCCTTTGGTAGTGTCTTCTCAAGGGAGGTTGCAACTGGCAAGAAAGATCTGTATGGGAAGAATGTACAACGTACTGCTATTTGGAGGGGAAGGAATCAAGGGTCTGTTGATGATGTTCCTTGTAGTAACACTTTTATTATGGTGGGTTTGGATCAGTTAAGCACAAGGAATGCAACTCTGACAAATGAGGAGGCTGTTGATGCTCGCCTAATCGAATAATGACATTCTCTCAGATACCTGTTGTGTGTGTTGCTGTTCAATGCAAGGTTGCCTCGATCTTCCCAAGCTTGTTGAAGGTTTGAAGAGCCCGCAAAGTCCGATCCTTTGGTTCTCTGCACCATGGAAGAGTCCGTGAGTATATTATTGCTGGAGTGCGAGCTTTCCTTGAAATTTGCGTGGAGGATCTGTGAAGACGCTTGGGAAGATGCAGATTTCATTAATGGGCAATCTACATGAGAACACTGGTCGCAATTGTGTGCCTCGAAGGTGCTGAATAAGGCAGAGCTAATTTCACTTCTCAGATACCTGAGACTTTACATGTTTTCCTCAAAGAAGCCACATGAAGTGTTCCTAGAGTTTGATGGACACGGCCAGAGTGATATTCTGATAAGGAAGTCTAAAGCGAGGCTTATGAAGCCTGCATTCACGGTTGTTCGCGATGAAAGTACCAAATGTTTCCTACTTTTCATTCGTGGTGCTATCATTGTTAAGGATCGCTTGACAGCAGCGAATGCTGCAAAGGTTCCATTTCATCATGCAGTATTACAAGAAGGCTGTGTACCCAATGTAGTAGTTGGACATGCACAATGTGGAATGGTTGCAGCGGTTCGCTGGATTGCAGATAGGGCCATTCCCTGCATCAGCATAGTAGTCAAGCAATTCCCAGAGTATAGAATTAAGATCATTGGGCATTCAAGGGGTGCTGGTATTGCAGCGCTTTTAACTTACATGTTACGTGAGAACAAATTATCGTCATTTTCATGTATTACCTTTGGACCAGCTACTTATAGGACCTAGGACTTGGCTGAGTTTGACAAAGACTTTGTCATGACTGTTGTCAGCAGAAACGACCTGATGCCACCTTTTGACAAAATTTCAGATGACAGCCGTCGCACAGAGGTTATGGCATCATCCTGGGTTCCTAAGACATGGAACTTTGCAAAACTTTTGCATGAATTTGTCAGTCTGGGGGAAAATGTCCTGGGAGAATCATTCAAGGAGAATCTAGCTCAGGCTCCATCCCGGATTTCTATTCACCGATTATTAAATTCTGCTTCCCTGGTCAAAGCACTTGAGGACAAGTTTGCTGCCAAGGGGGAGGAATTGTCAGAACCAGCTGATATTCTGAAGCAACTGGGGAGGCTAAGTCTGAAGAGAAACGTTTCGTCCAAGCTCTGAGGGAGGTTCCAACGCCGTGATTGCTCTTTCATCGGGAAAACGGCATCCACGGTCTACATCAGTTCATGATAAGGCTTGTTTAAGTTGATGAGATAGTTTACTTTACTTAATGCTTAATGTAATGTTAACTGGTATAATCACCGAATCGCAATTATGCCTAATGTGGTCCTGCACCCATATACGCTGGAGTAAGGAATGGAGAAGCATATGCTTTGCCGACTATCACTTTTGCCTAGCAGTAGCAGTAGCGATACTTTACTCTCTTCCTCTCGTTTGCTTCCTTTCCCCAGATTCCAAATTCTGAGATTTGCCTCAACTCGATCGGATTCCTTCCGGGATCTGACACAAGGGAGTGGGGCGACGCTGGGTGTGGGACAGCTAGGGAGATGCGGCGGCACTGGGAGGTGAAACAACCAGGGAGGAGGGTGGTAGGCGACCCAAGAGGTGAGGTGGTGCTGGGAGGAAGGGGAAAGAAGGAGGTACTGGGAGAGGTTTCAGAGGAAGGGGCGGTTGGGAAGGATTGGGGAATTCAGGGATAAGGTCTTCGCACCTTAGTCATTTATTTTTTCAGTTGCGCGTCCAAAGGGATGGCTAGTATCCCCGGTAGATACGGTGACTTGGTTGACTTTTTTGTCGGGCACATATATTGTAGCTAATGTTAAAACATTGCCAATAGATAAATTGGTCTAGATAATAATTATTTCTGGTAGATAACGGGACCCTTAATCTCTTGGATATTGCTAGCACATGTTTTGCCACTAATCCAATTTTCCCTAGTAGATTAAATCGGTTTCACTGAATAGACGGCTAAATATTATTTTTGACTAACATGGGAATTTTTATGGTACTTGTATGGACTATTTCTTTTAATCTATAACTCGGATTTGTCAGATGATGGAGGCTATATTTTTCTCTGATTAATGTGAGAATTTACTCAGAGTGCCTAATATATTTTACTATATATATATACTTTACTCATAAACAGTAGTAACTTTCCGGTACGCATTTTGCACCTATGCGTAGATTGGTGTGTTTGTGTATGGGAACATATCTAGTACAAATGGCCTATTCAGTAGTAACATGAAAGCACGAATTAGGATTGTTGGATCTACAATCTACTACTCGGATTCGTAAAGGTGGAAGCCCCCATCAGTTATGTGTTTTCTCCTTAAAACTCCTTCTCCCCTTTGCGAATTACCCCCATGTCCAATCCCCTCAAGACTCCTCCTTGCTCCCTCTGCAGTGCATCTAGGGTTTCCGGCTCGTCGCCTCGCTCTACCTCCCGTGCCTCCCCTACTAGCTTCTTGGCCTTGCTCTGACCCCTGCACCTCCCCACTCGCGTCATCGGCCATCGCCTCGCTCCAACCAGGGATCCTCGCTGCACCCCCTCTACCTTCCCTCCAGTGCCACCCCTGCATCGCTGCCCCCTCTCTACCACTGGACCACCCCGCCACCACCCCCCTCTCCACCAAGGCCATCGCTGCCGCCCCCTCTCCACCACTAGGCCACTGCCGCCCCCTCCCCAACTGGATAGGCAAATGGCTGTGAATGATACTTGCCTAATTGCTATGAAAATTTTGAATGATTATGTGCCCAAAGTTTTGCAATCATCTATGTCTTGTTATTGTTGTGATCCAAAGCTTGTTGAGTAGAGGTGTGATTGTACATGCTCCTGTTTGTGCCTTACCTGTGAGGTGTGTGTTCAAATCTTGAGCATGCATATAACACAATCTTCTAAGATAACTTGGTTTGTGAATTGTAGCAAAAAAATGTGTAACGTGACACTTCTACATGTGAAGAGGGGGAGCGGTGGCGGGGTGGTCCAGTGGTGGAGAGGGGGCAGCAATGCAAAGGTGGCACTGGGGGAAGGTGGAGGAGGGTGATGGCGAGGATCCCGAGTTGGAGCGAGGCAGTGGCCAGTGATGCGAGTAGGGAAGCATGGGGTCAAGTGAGGCGATGGGCCAGAAACCCTAAACACGCCAGGGAGGGAGTCGGTAGGAGTCTTGAGGGGTTGGAGGCATGGTTAGTCTCAGGGGATTGGACGCGGGGGAAATTCATAAAGGGGAGAAGGGTTTTGAGGGCAAAACACATAACTAATGCTGCTTCCACTTTTATGAATCCGAGCCATAGATTGTAGATCCAATAATCCTGATTCGCGTTTGGATGTTACCACTGAATAAGCTATTTGCACTAGATATGCTATATATATATAGGTAACATGCAAACACAAACTTTGGCCATCCGATCTGTCTCGAACGGCTCAGATTTGGGCGGGTGAGATGCATTGCCTCACTTATACATTTTACACTTAACCCCCCACCTCCCCTTTAGTTTTTTGCACCACTCCCTTCCTCGCTAGCCCCTACCCCTCCACTTGCCTTGCACTACCCCCTTCAGCCTCCCTCGGCGCTGCCATTGGCCTCCCCTGGCACCACCCTCCCTGGCCTCCCTCGGAGCCTCCTCATTGGCTCCCTCCCTAGCTTCCCCGGCACTGCCCTCCCCAGCCTTGCCGCTCCCCTCCTTGCTGCCCCCTCCTTGCCGCCCCTCCTCGCTAGCCCGCTCCTCACTGCTCCCTCCATCGCCTCCCTCTCCACCAGCCTTGTGCTGTCCCCTCCGCGCTGCTCCCCTCCTCGCTAGCCCCCTCCTCGTCGCCCCCTCCACTGCCTCCCCACTCGTGTTGCCAGCGTCGCACCCAGGCTCCTACCCAGAATCGCGCCGTCCCCCCTTCCACCATTGGACCACCCCGAAGTCGCGTCCCTCCCTGCAGCATTGTCGCCCCCCCCTCCGAGTCTGCACCGCTCCCCTCCTCGTTGCATCCCTCCACGCCGGCCAATGTGAGCAGAAGGAAGAGAAGGTCTAGCCTTTTTGACATGGCACCTGATGAGGTAGCTTGCAACAAGGGGATTGCTCATTTCTGTGGTGGTAGATACCATTTTGCTTCCTAATGCTAGAACATTTGTTTGCACGAAATGGAGTTTATATGTTGCATGAACAGTTGCTTCAACAGTTGTGAACACTATTTCATCTTGAATCTCTTTATGAAGATTTTAGGGCCTGTTTGGCAGAGCTCCACCACTGAAAAAATGAATCTGGAGCAGTAGATCCACCAAAAACAGCTCCACTGTGAATCTGGGATCCCACCATAGAGCTGGACAAAACTGTTTGGCTTGCACAACAGCTCCAGATCCACGAAACTGAGTTTTTGGTGAGAATGGCCTGTTTTGCCCATGGGTTTTATGGTGGTATGGGATGGGGTGTGTAACCAGTGGCAAAAGGTGGGTAATTACCACCCAACTCCACGAGTAGATATGAAACAAGGTTTTGTGGAGCACCTCTTGAGGTGCTCCATGGATTTCATGAATCTGGAGCTAGATTCAGTATTTTGGTGGATCCAGATTTCGTGGAGCTGGAGCGTTTGGGTAAAAATTCGTGAGTGGAGCTATTTTTGGTGGATCTGGAGTTGGTGGAGCTCTACCAAACAGGCCCTTACTTTGCACCTTGTACATAATTTAGAATTAAACTGTGTCTTATTTTTGTTTTACAGTCCATGGACCTTCCACCCCTCCCTGGGAGTCAAGAATCAGATGCCCAAGTATTAAATCAACCACCATTACCTGCACCTAGGGAGGAGGTAGAATCTAGGGAGTCGGATATTTCTGCCATTGCAGAGAGTTCTTCAACCTCTGCTATCATGCTAGAGAATTTGCAATACAGCTATGCAGTGATTACTTTGGTTTATTTCTCACTATTCTTTCAATTCTCAGTTCCTTTCTGCCAAAATCAGAAAGATGGAGATAATCTTGGACAAGAAACACATGAGATTGTCAAGCCTCTTCAGGTTCATTCAATCAATGTTGATGAGCTTGAGGGCGTGTCAAAGCTAAGCATAGGAGAGTCCAATCAAGAGATAGTATCTACTTCTCTTTCATTAAATCTGGTAGGAGGTCAAAAATAGACAATCAGTTTTCCATACAAATCCCCCAACAAAGGCTCAGGTGTGTCCCTTTCAGCACGCAAACTGCATTTAGATGAATTCCCGGCAAAATAAGCTTTGCTTTGTTTTTTTTGTTCTTTAAGATTAACTATGTTCTGTAGTCTATACCATGTGCTGTAAGCACATATCTGTTGTTTTGTATGAATGTATCTGTTGTTTGTCTAGCACATATGATATGACACAGCGTGAACAAAATCATTAATGTTAGTGCTGATCTTCGTGGTTGTATTGGTATAAACTCTTTTATAAGAAAAAGTATTGGAATCCTCAAGGAGGAACTCTCCCAGGGTTTATGGTAGCCCCCTTCAGTACGTTTTTGCAGGATGAAGCATACGGTACATGAATATACACAATGCAATGCAAATGCAGTTAAGGATGCTACAATAATAAGAGCAAGGCCTTCCTTGAATGGGAGACAGGAAGCAAGCTAACATCTGAAGAAGATGAACTCATTCTTTTCACAGCTCATCGACACCCAGTAGACCTTTACACTAAAATAACACTAAATTAAATGTAGCAGTTAGCATACACAAAAGCTTCTTTTCTTCAATGTCTGATGAATGTTAAGGCAATGTAAAGTTTCAACAGAGAAGAATTGTTTTTTTCTTAAAAAAAAGAGCAGCTCCGCTCTATTTACAAAATTCACTGCACAAAACTATGAGATCGAAACTTTCTCTTGGATCTGTTACTTCATACAGCTCGTCACCCAACCGTTCTGCACCTAAAACAGAACACCTCAGGGAAAATCGGTTATTGTTAAACCACAATACCTAACACCGAGAGCTTAATTTGCATGGAGATGAATATCCATGGTTATCTGACATAAATTATATCGTCAATCATTTGATTGGCTAATGGATGTCCACGGCCAAATAAGTTGAATTCAGCGTCAATCTTTTATTAATTTATCACCAATTTCTTCTATGAAAATTCTTAGCGAATAGGGGAAAGGAGGGCTATAGACAAATCTCTGCTTGGAAAGATGCTACAGATTGTGTAACAAACTGAATTTCTATAGCATAAACCACTGAACCAAAAAACAGGAGCATCCAACAAGTCATGAACAAAAAATATGCTCAGTGAGATATCAAGTCTGCTCTCTCAATGTCTTCAGTAAGGGGAACACTGACTGCTTCCAACACAGAACAGAAGCATGCAGGAGAGAACAAAATGTAGACATGACAGAATGTAGCATATTTGACATTATTCATTCAGTCTGAATTTGAATGGAGAAGCCGATTACACAGGTAGCATACAAACAGAATGTAGCATATTTCATCGATCACACAAATCTCCAACTTCAAAAATCCTGCAACAAACGGTCATACAAAAAACTTCAAATTTTCCAATACAACCAGACATTAACCACACAAGTCCTAGCCTGGTGGGCGGCGTTGGTGCTCAGGGGGGAGGTCGGGGCGGGGGCACCAAGGAGGGTGGAAAAATACTTTTTACTCCCGGGTCCGGGTGTAATTACACCCACCTTATATATATATCCGGTGCAATTATGAATATCCTGGATAAGTTATTCAAGAGAGAAATATATAAGAGTATATGATACAGAGGATTGATTAGGGAATCCATAGAAGCTTCTGAATCTGTACGTACGTACGGTAGGAGAGATTGCTGCCAGTATTTTCCCTAGAGTCCAACTCGGTCTCTTTTTTGAAGCATTTTGTCCAACTCGATCTTAACACCCTCGCTTGCATCACATTTTTTTTTTCTAGTTTGATTCAGCTTTGAGTCTCTGTGTGTTGTTTCCTCTTGCGCCATGATTTTTTTTTCTGAGTTCGTTTTAGCCTTGGGGCTTGTCGGCTAGATACACGAGAAAGTATATACATGTTTGCATATGTCCAATGTTTCTTTCTCCGATTAATATAGGAATTTATATCTTTTTTCTCTAATTAATATAGTACTTTTTTGCTTTTTAGGATTAACATATGGGTGCTCGTCACATTGTTAGTTCAAGCTATTGATATATGATAGGAGGCCATCAAGTACACGGATTGGAGTTTTTTTAAAAAACCAGACTATAGTCTCGCATGGGATTTTATCTCTTTAAATGATGTGCACACATATTTGACATAGTACGGGAAGTTAATTGGTGGTAAAAAAGACTCCGGCAATTTATTTGTCACACAATCCTCCATATCTAGCTTTGCTTATACATACATGTACATGAGATCTCAATCATACATATCATAGATGGACGGGTAAGATAATTTTTCTTTTTATCCGATTAATATAGGAATTTATAGTCTTTTTTGTTTTCTCCGATTTATGTGGTAATTTCTTGTTTTTTAGGATTAACGTGCGTACAAGATCTCAACCATACATATCATAGATGGATGGTTAAGATTTTTTATTTTTCTCCAATTAATATGGTAATTTATAGTTTTTTTTCTTTTCTTTGATTAATATGGCAATTTCTTCCTTTCTAGGATTAACGTGGCCCGGCCTCCTCGAGGACCCTCTAATTAGTAAAATAAAGATATCATTAGGCAATAATTTTAAGTAAACACTCTATACATTGATTTCTATGTTTTTTCTGATAGAATGGAAAATTTTACTTCCTGTCATATCTATTGTGGCTTGAAGCCATTCAGAACATACCTTTAAAAGCCATTTAGATTACAACTTATGCTCCGTTAAAATACAGCTATGCTCTTGCTATAGGTCAACCTGTGGAGCATCCACAAATTGAAGTACATAATGTTAACTTAACATGCAAATTAGCAACTTACAAAATTGACTTGTAAACCCGTGCAAAGTTTACCTTCTCTTTTGGCACTAAATTTCAACTTGTAAGTAATTGACAAAATAGAACGCTCTCAGTTTAGTGGTAGGAATTTTGATTTTAAGAACTACCTCTACAGATTCACCAGCTTGGCTAAACTGATTGGAGTATTTCTCCATATATATAAGGAAGAAGTACTTGAAAGAGGAAGCTCCACGAGGGCTATGAAGGATGATAGCCTTCACTGGTCACCTGTTCACGGAGAAATTCATTCTCGCCGCCTAGATAATTTGGAAAAATAAGAAATGAACTTATCTTTCAGCATTAGCTACATAGTATTAATATTTGGAAATCAAAACTTAGACTAGAGCCTTCCCTTCTGTTACATAGGGTTAAGCTCAATGGTCGTAGATCTCTTGGTCACATTCTGAACTATTATGACAACACACTCATATTCGACTGCATGTGTTTTCTGTCTGTACTTTGGTCATTGACTACTGTGGTGTGAACCATTCATTAGCCTTCAACCACGTAGTTTACAATCGTGTCAGTCTTTGACAGCACTGGTTTCCGACCACTCATTGGTCCTGAACTATCTGGCCTTTTCACTGCACATTGGACATCGATAACGTTGGTATCGACCACTTAGGTCTTTGACAACATTGGCGTTCGACCACATTGGTTACGAGCATGTGGGTTACGACCACGCTGGTTACAACAACGCTGGTTTCGACCACGCTGGTTTCGACCACGTTGGTTACGACCACACTAGTTTCGACCATGCTGGTTTCGATCACGTTGGTTACGACCATGCTGGTTTCGATTACACTAGTTTCAACCACATTGGTTACGACCACATTTATTTCGACCGCGTTGGTTTTGACCATGTTAGTTTCTGCCATGCTGGTTTCGACCACATTGGTTACGACCATGTTGGTTACGACCACAATGGCTTTGACCACGTTGCTTTTCTTTGCTATCTGGTTGTGTTCAGTTTGGCTGACAGGTGCTTTCGAACAGTAGTCGTAATCGACCACGTTGTGTTTCCACAGAGTGGTCTTAACTCAACCACGTTGTGCTCTGATCTGGTCGTTCTGAGTTCTGTGCCTCTCTGGTTTTTCAAGTGGTCTTCACTTCCTGATCTTCATAGCTTTGTAGCTATCGGAGTAAAGGATTTGTGAATATTTGGAGGAAAAATTTAAAGGCGCCATTCACCCCCTCTGTTGCCTTTCCGGTCCTACAATTTTTTTCTAGAACTCAACAATGTTAACCATGGTGTATGGATCGAGTCCACAGGCTAGGGTTTTGGGTTCACGGTGAGAGCTAGATCTATGGAATAGGATCTGACACATGGGGTCCACATGTCAGTGACTCGGTGCATGGTAGACCAGGTCCACATGGTTTGTCTAGGGTTTGGGTACGATGTGCCACACATGCACTAATGTGGTAGGTGACGAGATGTCTATGACTGAGGTGGCACTGATGTTGTTGGTGATGATAGGCATGGAGGTTCAACGGTAGCACAAAGGCACCGAGGGTCGATGGTGAAGGAGGTGCAACTCCTGTGATGGCAAGACAGTAAATGGCGGAGGTTCTAGCGGCTTCAATTAGTGCAAAAGCGAGAGTAAGCGATGGTTGACATGACATCATGGTCAGGAGTCAGTGCTGAATGAACGTGACCGGTGATGAGGAAAGAGCAGCAGCAATGGCTTGGGTCATGGCAACAGCGTAGATCCAGTGGGCTCCAACCAAAACCAAGTAACGAGTGATGTAGAGGACAACAAGGTGGTGCTGAAGATGAGGACGGTGAAGCTCAAGACTCACGCATGGTGGTGGAATTCCTCAACAAAGATGACAGAGGCTTCGATCCTCAATTCTAACAAAATTACAGTGACTCCAGGATGATGTCTAGGGTTTTAGGATGGGGGCGGCTTGGGGTGAAGAAAACAAATGCGACGATGGGCTTTTTAAAGCCAAGAGAGGCGACACGGAGAGGAGTTCACGGCGGACACGGTGGAGACATAGTGTCCTACCCAAAAATGATGGGGATGATGATTGACCTATCAGTGAGGGAGAAACGGTGAAGGGACATGTGGCGCTCACTTCCGTGACATGGGCATAGCTGGGCCGCGCCAGCGAAGATGCGGAGCGGACTGTTCTACAGAGTAGCCCGAGCTTCGGCCTAAGAGAAGAGAGAGAAAGAGAGATGGACTAGAGGAAATTCAGCACATGAAGATTTGGGAAATTTAAATTAGTTTTCTCATTTTTTTATAAAAATACAGAAAAATCAAATAAGCCAAGAAAAATAGCAAACAAACTCAAAAAAATTGAGAAATTTTTTGGAAATTACTTGCAAAAACTAGGAACTCAAATAAAATATTTTGAATGTAATTACCAACTATATTATGCACATTAAATCATTTTAATTTCAAAAAAATCAATTTAAGCTTTGTTTAATTCCAAAAAATCATGAAATTTTTATAAATACTATTTTGACTAAAATACTTTTGAAAACTCAAAATTTGGGATGTTAAAAACCTCTCCCTAAAAGGGAATCTTGACCCTAAGATTCAGGCTGACTAGAGAAAAGTTTAGGAAACTTAGCTTTTAGATCCTCTTCACGCTCCTAAGTAGCTTCACTCTGAATGTGATTGCTGCATTGAACTTTATAAAAATGGATGTTCTTGCTCCTAATTAGACACTCTGTCACATCCAAAATCTTTACTGGATGCTTCTTGTATGTGAGGTCCACTTGAAGTTCAATTGATTCAAGCGGTGTTTGCTCTGTTAGCATGCGAAGGCACTTCTTAAGCTGACAGACATGAAAATGCCATGCACTTCTACCATTGATTGTGGTAATTCCAATTGATAAGCAACTACTCCTCGATGCTTCAAGATCTTAAACAATCCCATATACCTTGTGGAAAGCTTCCCTTTAGCCTAGAACCTCTTATCACCTTTTAGTGCTGTCACCCTGATATACACGCAGTCATTTGGTTTGAAACTTAAATCATGTCAGTCATTATTTGCATAACTCTTCTACCTAGACTGAGTTACTTTTAGCCTTTCTCTGATCATAGCCACTTGGTCTTCAGCCTCTTGAATAATATCCAGTCCAAACACCAGACGTTATTTGGTTTCCTTCCAATTAAGAGGGTTCCTATAGGATTGTCCATAGAGATTTGAATGCTGACATTTGTAAGCTATCTTGACAACTATTGTTGTAGAAAAACTCTATGTATTACAAACTTTTGTCCCAACCAGTGCTATGAGCTAGTGCACATGCTCTCAACATGTCTTCCAACATTTGATTAACTCTTTCAGTCTGTTCATTTGTTTAAGGTGGTTCATAGTACTGAAATTCAAATGAGTGTCCATGGCTTAATGTAGACTCTACCAAAATCGTGAAGTGAACTGATTGCCTTTATCTGATACAATTTTCTTTAGCAGTCCATGCAAAGTAATAATCTATAATATACAATTATGCTAAGCGATCTCTAGTATAAGTGGTCTTGATGGGAATGAATTGAGCAACTTTGGTCAAATGATCCATGACTACCCAAATGAATGATAACCTGAATGGGTCCTGGGCAGTCCACTAATGAAATCTATCCTAGATGGTAATGAATCCAATGTAATAGTCCTTGATCAATTACAACCATAACCGTTGCCTCATGCTTAGATCCAATTGATTGAACATGTATTTCAAGCTTTGATGATCCGTGTAAACTCCACAGTGGTTACCAAGGAGATAGTGATGCCAAATCTTCAAAGCATGCACTATGCCAGCTAATTCTAGATCATGAGTAGGACAATTCTTCTCATGAGGTCTTAGTTGTTGGGAAACATATGCTACAACCTTGCCTTCTTCCGGAGAGTGTGTTTTGGTGTTGGGCATGGGGCAGTCCGAGTGGCTATTGAGGCGATTGGACCGAAAGTAAGTGAGGCGGTGTAGCCGGCATTGAAAATGCAGTCACACTGGAGGTCCAGTTAGACAGGCCAATGGTTGCCGGTCTGACTAACACGAGAAGAGCAATTAGACTAGTGGCTATGACCAGAGCACAACGAGAGGTGTCTCTAAGTTGGTTTGAGTCCGTACACGGTATGGGTGTCATTGTATGGTTGTGTTGCATTGCATGATGCATGTTTTATCTAATAAGTTAAGGTCAAAGAACTTGTAATCAATATAGTTGCTTAGTCTTTGGATGTGTAAGTGGTTTGGAGAATGTTAGCAGTTGACGGGCTAATGTTAAGACTTTCAACCATGCACTCCAACTTCCTACTATTCTTCGTTCATTTCTTGAGAACATTCCAAGTAATGATAATAGCACGGGCTACATCATTATAGGAAGGAGTTAGCTCACCAGGATCATTATAGAGATCGCCCTTGCTGGCACAGTCCTCACAGCTCATGAAGCACATCCCATTGAAGTCCTTGATCTTAGTCTTGGCTCATGGCTCATTCTCTTGATCTTCACTCTTTGAGTCCACATTGCTCATGTTCATCTCCTCAAGAGCTGAGAAGACCTTGTAGATCACCTTCTTGTAGTTTACCTTCATCGTCACATCCTGAGCTCATGGCTTCTTGTGGAACTCCTTCTCCAACTTGCCACAAGCTTGGGGTATTTAGCCCGGATGTGGTTAGGCTCACCACATTCAAAGCAAGTGATGGGACCTCCTCTCTTTCTCTCCCTCACATTTTTTGTATGCTCTAGTGAATTTCCTATATATTAGGGCTAGCTCTTCTTCTAGGATGTCTCTAGTTGCTCATCAGTCAAAATAGAAAGACAACATCGCGAACCATGACACACTAGGAATACCAAAGGTAGAACTAGAAAGACTAGAAGAGACACTTTTCTTAGGATCTGCTACCAAAGCCATGGAGTGACTCTTGGACTACTTGTCCCGAGCAATCTCATATGTTTTTAGCTTTGAGTAAAGCGAATCAAGTGTCAGATTGTTCAACCTTTTGTATTCCTGAATGGCAATTGTTTGGATACGGGTTAGGCCACACAAGCGCAAATTAAAATTTTCTACCACACAAGCACAAATTAAAATTTTCTACCATGTAAACTAGGAAACTATGCAAGTAAGAGATCATAGATTGTTACCACTAGACACGCAGTGCAACAGAAGATGAGTTGAAGTAGTTCGGTACAACATATCGTGCATTGATGTAGTGAAAGTAGTCAATCATCGTGAGCCTATCGTCTCCTCCTTGTGAGCATCCTGATTAGTGCCGCAGTCATAGCAGTGCATCTACCTAAGTCTGCATGTCCGAGGAGGGAACGTCATACGTTGGTGTGCTAGCATCAACGTGTACAGCAGGGGTTTTGAGAGGTGACAGCTAGGGTTTCGGTGGGTGTGTCTTAGACACATGCAACCCATAGCCCATGCACCCCTTTATATAGATACTCCAACTAAATCTAC